>OLKM01001516.1:68599-86099 GCA_900291075.1 Melanogrammus aeglefinus
CGGATCGTGCCGGAGTGGGTGGAGTACGACAACGACATCAAACGCCTCCTCAGACGCATCCAGGACGGGCGGGGGGGCGACGACGAGGGTCCGACGCCGTCCGCGACCGCCACGCCCGAACCACAACCACAACAAGGTGAGCCCCAGACCAATACTAAGCCTTCACAACGTTAGAACGTGGCTCCGCCTTGAACACGAGGCTGGGACCGTTTGGTGGCTGATGCTTTGTGTCGGTTCTGTCTGTCTGTTCTGCCTGCCTGTCTCTCTGTTCTTACAGTCTGTCTGTCTGCCTGTCCTGCCTGTGTGTCTGTCTGTTCTGCCTGCCTGTCTCTCTGTTCTTACAGTCTGTCTGTCTGCCTGTCCTGCCTGTGTGTCTGTCTGTTCTGCCTGCCTGTCTCTCTGGTCTAACCGTCTGTCTGTCCTGCCTGTGTGTCTGTTCTGCCTGCCTGTCTCTCTGTTCTAACAGTCTGTCTGTCTGCCTCTTTCTGTGCCACAGAAGACAAGAAGGACGAGCTGTAGGCCCGCTGAGGAGGAAGAGGAGTGTCCCCCGTCCCGTCGTCCAGGAGACGGACGCGTGCTGCTGCGCAGGCCGGCTGCCGAGCGTTCACCGAGCCAAACAAAGAACAGAGATCTATTTTTTCACGGACGTCTGACCTCCTTTCCCCCCCGTCGCCCCTCCGTGTTTCACCGAGCGACCCCTTAGACCGCGTTGACACACACTGCACTGAAAGCGCATGCATGGAGTAATTGCTACGGCACACTGGTTTTAAATATGATATACACCCCGCATCGTGACAAAAAACACAGTTTGATCTCTGCTGAGACGTCTCCGAATGCTCAAACCTAAAGCTGAAGATGCTTTAATGTTGAAGTATTAAAGTGAAGAGCTGGTGTGTTACTCCAGGAGCAGCCTGCCGCCAGGGTAGACGTAGCGGCGGTGTTAATACTGGGCCTGGACGCCAGCGTGCCGACACCAGTTAGGATGAGCGGTCGGACATCACAGGACCTGGTTTCTGCTCACTGTAGTTTTGGCTTCGTCACTGATCAGAGAGTTCTCAATCACACTACAAACGATTTGAAAGGATCGTACATTTGAATACTTATTGATTTGTAAGTAATCCTACTTTCCATGCCATGAAATATTGTCTCAGGAAAAATCAGAAAGTCATGCAATAATAAAGTATTTATCAATCTGCTCAATCTTAAAAGGAAAAGTGGGAATAGATGCTCTCCCCGGTGGACCACACAACTTGTTTACATTTCAATCTTTCTAATAAACACCCGTCATGGAGGAAGCCAGTGTGGATGGTTAATTCAGCTCTGCACTCAAACCGTCTTCACAATTCACATTGAATGGGGATTGATCGAGGTAACTCAGACGGTTACCCATAATTCCATAGTGCAAGGTCGAATGCGTTGCAGCCCACTGCAGCAGACTGACCACTAACGAGCTGGAGGAAGGGGGTTCGGGAGGAAGGAAGGAGTTGTGCTGTGAAAACAACCAACTAGGAGAGTTTGCAGCATCAATAATTCACTGCAAAAATGGAGTTAGACAGCTTCCTTGATTAAAGGTTGGGTATGGAATTCTCTTTTTTTGGCCATTTTTGCAAAATGACTTGAAATCCTTATCGTAACCCACTTACAGCCACTGAGTTAGAAGTACTGACATGGAAATTAAACAAGTCAATCATCTGTGGAACGGGCAGGGCTCGAAAAACTCCAGCCAATGATTTCCAGAACCACCGAGTGGCATTGGACAGTAAGTACGTCATTCAAACGGTCGTACTGCACTCCCCCGCAGCCCCGCGCGTGACCCCTTCGTGCACGTACTCAAAGCTTGTGACCCAGAGCAAGCTTCTGTTTGTTGTTATCCTGCGATAGCTACTGGAGCTAGCTAACTAGCTAATCCAATTTGGACCTAGCACTAGAAGACAACCCTAAACTCCAACCTAGCTAGCCCGGCTCGCTCTCGCGCATCTGTGTTCGCGCTCGTGCATGATTGCGCGTCCATGTACTTGGAATGGGAGGAGTCAGAGTCAGCGTTGAAGGAGACGGGGTAGGACCATTTGAGTTGCGTGTTTTCAAAATCTGCTGGCGTTTCGCAAATCCCATACCCAACCTTTAAGAAACCACCACCCCCCCTGTCAGAGCTCCTGTAACGCCGCGCGTTTAACACAACACTCGTGATCTCTGCATAAATAAATCTTTATTTACATCTCAGAAAAAAAAATCCATTCCTCTTAAAAATAGTTCCTATGTACATAATACATGTAGCTCTGTACATTTCAGAACAAGTGTCCGAGAATGGAAGGGGGAATTTCAACGCACCGACCGGATGCGGTGTTCCTTCAGAATTAATATTTTACTCTTTGTGAAATTCCCTGCAGATGAAAGCTTCATAAAACACGGCCGATCAATTGTTAGCATAGCAACAGATGTTCCTTCCCTTGCCGCCGCCGCCGCCGCGCGGACTCTAAAGGTTCCGTTGTTCCGTAACGCGGACGCGTCTTCTTCAGGGCGGCCCGGATCACGCACCACTCCCTGGGTGCTCATTAAAAGCGATGCAGTCGGGTTTAACTGGCGTTCTGCGGGCCAGGGGGGCTCCCCCGTTGAGCGGGGGGGGGGCCAGAGGGCTAAGGAGGAGGAGGAAGGGGCGAGGCACTGGCCCGCACCAGGGGACAGTTTCTGGAGCTTTGATTGGCTTCCGGTCGGTATCAGTTGAAGCCGAACTTGAAGCTGAAGGGGCCGCCGCCGCCCCCCCCGGAGCTGAAGGGGTTGAAGCCCTGGTGGAAGTGCTGGTTCTGGTGGGCGCCCTGCTGGGTCTCGGGGTCCATGGGGTCCTCCCCCTGGTCGAACTTCGCTCTCATCTCTGGGGGAACAAACGAAGAGGAGGCTCGTGACTGCTGCAGCCCTCACGCGCACACGCATACGCACGCACGCACGCGCACGCACGCGCACGCACGCGCACGCACGCACGCGCACGCACGCACACGCACCCGTACCCGCACGGATGCATGCACGCACTTGTACGCACGCGTGCGTGCGTGCGTACAAGTACACGTGCAGGTGAAGCCAGAGCTACCGGGAGGTAGCCGGTGCCTTGGGGGACTAGCGGACATCGGGGTTCAGTTTTTCAGGATTTGATTTCAGCCCCGAGAGGAAAAACTCTGGAGGAAGTTGACACGGCTGAAGCTACTTGTATTCGGTAACTATTCGGTCGCCTTTCTGTTCTTTTCAAAATTTAGTTTTTCAAATTCAAGACCCAACCCTTACGTGTAATGTTCTACATCCCATAACAACACTGCCCTCCGGCCCGTGGCTGTCCACGGGCCGGAGGGCAGACTGAGACAGGAAGTGAACTCTGAGATCAGCAGGGCCCAGCCCAGCCCGTACCGGGGTACATGTCCCCCGGGCTAGGGTGTGGGGGTCTTACCGGGGTCTGTCAGCACCTCCTTAGCCTGGACTAGGGTGTGGGGGTCTTACCGGGGTCTGTCAGCACCTCCTTCGCCTGGACTAGGGTGTGGGGGTCTTACCGGGGTCTGTCAGCACCTCCTTCGCCTGGGCGATGTCGATGAACCTCTTCTCGGCCTTCTTCTTGTCCTCGGCGTCCATGAAGTTGTCGGGGTGCCACTGCTGCGCCATCTTCCTGTAGGCCTTGATTATCTCCTTCTTCTGGGCCGTCCTGAGGCAGACCGGGGGGCAGGGGTTAGAGCACACACCGGGGGGAGGGGGTTAGGGCAGACCCGCGGTGGGGGAGGGGGTTAGGCGCGCACCGGGGGGGAGGGGGTTAGGGCACACCGGGGGGCAGGGGGTTAGGGCACACCGGGGGGGGTCCTCAACACGGAGGGGGCGCTCTCGACCTTCAACAGAAGTTAATTTAAAGAAGTTGAAGGAGGGTCGATAAAGTACTGATAATAATCTTAGAATCTCGTTATTGTTTCAACGTTATGTTGTTTTTTTTTGGGGTTCATAAATTGGTGTTTGGCCTGCGATGGAGAAATGGAAAAACCAGAATAAAGGACACGGGTGGAGGGTGACCCCGCAGCAGGTGAAACACGTCTGTTGGTTCTCAGAGGCCCCGCGTGTTTCTGTGGTCCCATGGGCCGATCAGCCAATCGCCATGACAACCAGACCCCGAAGCCGCCGAGCCCTTCCACGCCCCCCCCCCCCCCCCCCACCTACCTCTTGACCCCCAGGATCTTGTAGTAGTCCCTCTTCTTGGACTGCTTGAGCAGCTTCTGGGCGCGCTCCAGCCCCTCCTTCACCTGCCGGTCGTTCTCGCTGTGCCTCCCGGCCTCCTCGTAGTCCCTGATGGCTGAGAGGGAGCAGAGAGAGGGGGATGAAGGAAGGAGGAGGAGGAGGAGGAAGAGGAAGGAGGAGGAAGAGGAGGAGGAGGAGGAGGAGCATCAAACCCCCCCCGAATGAGACTCCTCGTAGTCCCTGATGTGAGAGGAACAGAGAGAGGAGGAGGAGGGGAGGAGGAGGAGGAAGAGAGGGAGGAGGAGGAGGAGAGAGGAGGAGGAGGAGAGGAGGAGGAGGGAAGAGGAGAGACGACACCACCACTCCTCCCCGATGACGTCATGAATCGGTGCTCCCATTCTGATTTGAAGCCCAGAGGCTACAGAGCAGCTCTCCTGCCTCCGGTGCTGACCGTGCGTTGGTCTTTCGTTATGAACAACACGAGTCAGGGGTGTCATTCATTCATTCATTCACTACAGGATGGTGGAGATGAAGAGATGTGCGGCCATGACTCAACGCGCTTCATCCCATCATCTGTCCCCCTTCCCCCCCCCCTCTGCCACACCCCGCCCGTCCCCCCGTCCCCCCCCTCTGCTCAGCCCCCCCCGCCCCCCCTCTGCTCAGCCCCCCCCTCTGCTCAGCCCCAGCCCCCTCTGCTCAGCCCCCCCCTGTCCCCTCGCCTGCCAAGTTCTGCCATCCTCTTCAAGATGTGTTTACCCTGCGATGTGTACTGAAGTGTGTGTGTGTGAGACAAAGGAAACACACACACACACACACACACACACACACACACACACACACACACACACACACACACACACACACACACACACACACACACACACACACACACACCGCAGCAGCATCCGCCCGGGACGCCGTCGCCAATGTGTTCTGACAGCTTAAAAGCCTGCGTGAGATCCCTCGTCCCCGTCCCCGTCCTCGTCCCCGTCCCCGTCCCCCCGCCGGCGGCGCCACGCCCACACCCCATAATGTGTGTTAATGACGGCTCCGCCCCCCTCCAGAGATCGTTGGCTGATGGTGTATTGTTTCACAGCTCCTGCAGTAAAGCGGGGTCAACGCGACCCGGGGGGGCGGGCTCTAAACCCTCTGAGGAGACCCCCCCGAGAGAGGGCTGGGGAAACAATACCAACACCCTGGGCTGACCCACACACACACCCTGGTCTGACCCACACACACACCCTGGTCTGACCCACACACACACCCTGGTCTGACCCACACACACACCCTGGTCTGACCCACACACACACACCCTGGTCTGACCCACACACACACCCTGGTCTGACCCACACACACACACCCTGGTCTGACCCACACAACACACACCCTGGGCTGACCCACACACACACCCCTGGGCTGACCCCACACAACACACCCTGGTCTGACCCACACACACACCCTGGGCTGACCCACACACACACACACCCTGGTCTGACCCACACACACACACCTGGGTCTGACCCACACAACACACACCACTGGTCTGACCCACACACACACCCTGGTCTGACCCACACACACCACCCTGGTCTGACCCACACACACACACCCTGGTCTGACCCACACACACACCCTGGTCTGACCCACACACACCCTGGTCTGACCCACACACACACCCTGGTCTGACCCACACACACACCCTGGTCTGACCCACACACACACCCTGGTCTGACCCACACACACCCTGGTCTGACCCACACACACACCCTGGTCTGACCCACACACACACCCTGGGCTGACCCACACACACACCCTGGTCTGACCCACACACACACCCTGGTCTGACCCACACACACACCCTGGTCTGACCCACCACACACACCCTGGGCTGACCCACACACACACCCTGGGCTGACCCACACACACCCTGGGCTGACCCACACACACCCTGGGCTGACCCACACACACACCCTGGTCTGACCCACACACACACCCTGGTCTGACCCACACACACACCCTGGGCTGACCCACACACACCCTGGGCTGACCCACACACACCCTGGTCCACCCAGTGGTGTGACCCTCTGCCCTCTCCCAGTGTGGTCCGTCCTAACCCTCGACACCAGCTCCATCACACTAACACGAGCAAATGATAAGAAAGGAATGACTCGGCGAGCGCCCGGGACGGAGATAAATCACCGTGGCAACGGAGAAACGACAGAAAAAAGCAAGTTGAGGGAAGAGATGCACACTGCACACTACCTTCAGCACTGCGGCGCACTCCTGCACACATTCCAGTTCTAATAATTCATAATGTCGGCGGCACCTCGTCCAATACACGATAAATCAACCGGGTCAATCCCAAATATGTGCTGAAGTGCACCTTCTAGATCCAGATTTTTAGGAAGAATCCTTTATATCTTCTGGATAATGAATCATCTCCCATTTAAATAAAAAAAAGAAGGAATTCTTAATTAAATCATGCACTGGGAGACGATCCGTCTGCTCTTTGTCTGAACACTGGCAGCTCTCTCCATTCGTTATAAAACCAACATCGTTCGTTTTATTCTTGTGATGTTCAGCAGAAACCATCACGAGGCAGAAAACAGACCTGGATTCTTAACCTTGGGAGAGGGAGAGAGAGAGAGAGAGAGAGAGAGAGAGAGAGAGAGAGAGAGAGAGAGAGAGAGAGAGAGAGAGAGAGAGAGAGAGAGAGAGAGAGAGAGAGAGAGAGACTGCCAAGGACTGGCTCTGTGTTTGATGAATGAGCATCTGTTCTTAACTGGTAGCTGCTGAGGCAGGGCAGCTGTAGATCACCCAGGATGTGTTTACTTTAAACCCAATAGATTCCTGCCGGGGCCGTACTGAGCTCCCTGTTCCCGCTGAAAGCCTCTCCCAAAAAAAATATAAAACAGTCGGATCAATCCGAGCCCGGGGAACGGGCCTCCAGCTTGTGATGAAGCAAATGGCCGCAAAACGTCCAATCGAAACCGTTTGGTATGAGAGGAAGCAAAGTGCGACAAAAGATGGAGAGAAAGGTCCAACAAAGGCTTCCCCTCGCGTCCAAACGGATTTGTGTCACATGGCACTTCAGTTTTCCGAACAGCGCTTTCTTAAACACAAACATGAGTATTTGGAGGTTCTCACAAGGCTAGGGGAACATCACAATGATACAAATAGACAGGGTTGTTGTGGCAACGAGTGTCGACGTGGGTAGCGACAGCTGGGGTGCACTTTGTTGGGTAAAGCTCCTGCTTGGGTCGTTTTCCCGATGCCGGAATCTGTGACCCTGAGTAAATGCGCAAATAAGGGGCTGTCGTTTCCCCCCGTATACCAAAAAAAAAAGCAGCTGGTCCAATCTCATCGTGTGACACCCGGCCGTCCAGAAACCAAGGCGACGAAATAACGACGGCGACAGTAGAGGACCCCCCCCCCCCCCACACCACACACACACACACACACACCAAGGCCACCATCAGTCCTGGTTTGCCGTACAGCCAGCGAACCCAGCGGTGATCACCATCGCTTACTCCTAAAACCCTGGAAGGTCTGCAGGCTCAGACGTGAAGAAAGAGGTTGGCAGTGACATTCTGCTGGTTTTAGAACCGCTGGTTTTAGACCCGGAGAACCGCCGCCTCTGATTGGACGCTCTTTGAGGTGTCAAAGTTGACATTGTTTAAAAAGGTGACATAATATACCACCAGGGTGTGATTCGCCGTAACAAGCCGCTTTGTCCACCTAGCTGTGTGCTGGATAGATCAGTCTACCAGCCTACCCAGTGGACTGTCATACATCTGTCTGTCTGTCTGTCTGTCTGTCTGTCTGTCTGTCTGTCTGTCTGTCTGTCTGTCTGTCTGTCTGTCTGTCTGTCTGTCTGTCTGTCTGTCTGTCTGTCTGTCTGTCTGTCTGTCTGTCTGTCTGTCTGTCTGTCTGTCTGTCTGTCTGTCTGTCTGTCTGTCTGTCTGTCTGTCTGTCCGTCCGTCATGCATCTAGGTGGAGACGCCCACTTGTGATGTGTGATCAGACACACCTGTTAGTGTGTAATATGTCACCTTTAAACTTTAATTTTAGTGCCAAGGTGGAGCCCAGGTCGCGCTCCAACGCTGACCTCTAGAGGCCCGCGTGCGCGGACCACCTGAGAGGAGGTTGGAGGTGGAGGAGGTAGAAGTACCTTCTTCGTACTGCTCGTCCTGGATGTAGGCCTCGGCCCGGTCCTTCAGCGCGGCCGCGTTCTCCGGCTCCTCCTCCAGCACCTCGCTGCACACGGCGATGGCTCGGCCGGGTTGCTGTGCCTGAGAGACGTGGGTCATACAGGCATGTTTACCCCCTCACCCTCCAAGGGCAACACAGACAATCTAGATGGAGGTTCACTCACACGCACGCACGCACGCACGCACGCACGTCAATAAATAGGACATAGTTTCGCTGGACATCGTTAAATTCTTCTGGTAAGAATCCGGGGGAAAACATCCCTTCCAGAGCGCAACCGTGTCCCGGGTCCGTCCCTCCGTGTGGTCGTGTGTCCCCGCTGATGTGACGGGACGTCTCATGCATTTCATTCAGTGTGAAACGGCGGCTAAAAATAGGATTCTCCAGCAAGCCGGGACACTACTCTGTGTTGTAACTCCGGCTACAGCGAGAAAAACAATGTGTGGGACTTTTCCAGAGAGTAATTGATGGAACAGCGGCGTTCCTTCTCCCGGTGGGATCCAGCCGTGGCACTTTGTGCCGGCGTGCCGCGGACCGGATCTGGGAGCGCGGTCGGAGGGACGGTGAGAATGTGGAACCGCTCTTTGGAAACGCCGGAGGAATCTCGCTCCAATCCAACGCCAAAAAGGAACTTTACATTTTTGTTGCAACGTCTTCCTGGAACCGCGCGCGGAGGCAGCTCCAGCTTCAGGACCGAGCGGCGCTCCGAGTTTAAAGCTGAGGCTAAGAGTTTGAAGTCGGACTCCATTGGAAACGGCAAATGTTTCGGTCAATAATTAATGTTCTTCACAATCGCACTTGGTATTGAACTTGTATTCTGTACCGTGGGTTATATTGCGACTGTGTACTGCTCAGTCTTGGCGAGGTCTCTAGTAGAAGAGATTTTAAACTCAGTGAGACTATCCTGGTTAAATGAAGGACCAGATAATAACAACGTGAACCAAACAGACGGGCCGACGAAAGCCTTCGTTGTTCCACCAAAACAGTTCGAAGGACGCCCGTCGCATCACCAGGCTAGCCGGACCCCCGCCACACAAAACGTGTCCTTTATCTACGTCAGGGAGTCGGTGCTGCGTCATGGCTGGGGTGGAGGTGGTGGTGTCTGTCTGTCTCGGTGGGTGGAGGGGGAGGTGGAGGTGGAGGTCGAGGTGGGGTGGCGTCTGTCTGTCGGTGGGTGGAGGGGGAGGTCGAGGTGGTGTAGTCTGTCGGTCGGTGGAGATAGAGGGGGAGGTGGAGGCGTCTGTCTGTCGGTGGGTGGAGGGAGAGGTGGAGGAGGAGGTCGAGGTGGTGGCGTCTGTCTGTCGGTGGGTGGAGGGGGAGATGGAAGTGGTGGCGTCTGTCTGTCGGTGGGTGGAGGGGGAGGTCGAGGTGGTGGCGTCTGTCTGTCGGTGGGTGGAGGGGGAGGCGTCTGTCTGTCGGTGGGAGGAGGTGGAGGTGGTGGTCGTCTGTCTGTCGGTGGGTGGAGGGGGAGGTGTGTGGCGTCCGTCAGTCGGTCGATGGGTAGGTGGAGGTGGGCGGTGGAGGTGGAGGTAGAGGTCCTACCTGGGCCAGGGCGTGGCAAGATGCGCTCCTTGGCGTTGTGGGAGAACTGCGGTACGCTGGGCTCCGTCTCCATCACCGCCTCGTACTTACTCACCGCCTCGTCGTACCTGGAGGTCAGGGAGGCAGACGGAGTGGAGAGTGTTGTTTTATTTCGAAAATTGACCGATTACAGACAGACAGACAGAGACGTAGGTCAGGCAGACAGACAGACAGACAGACAGACGGGTGTACCTCTCGTCCTGGATGAGCGACTCCGCAGACAGGATGTGCTTGTTGAGCTTCTTCACCTTCTTGTAGTGGGCGTAGCACTGCTGGTGGTCGGGGTCCAGCTTCAGGCACTCCCTCACCTCCCTGCCAATCACAGAGCAGGGGCGGAGCTACAGTCTCAGGGTTCATTCATGGAACCAAGCGTTGAGCGGCGCAATGTTCCTACAGTGTGGGCAGGAAAGGGCATTACCTGGTCTCAGGTGATGTTATAAAGGTTATGTCCTGGTCTCAGGTGATGTTATAAAGGTTATGTCCTGGTATCAGGTGATGTTCTAAAGGTTCTTACGTGAGGGACTGATGTTCTAAAGGTTCTTACGTGAGGGACATCTCGTGGTCTCCCAGGTGGTGTTCTAAAGGTTCTTAGGTGATGTTCTAAAGGTTCTTACGTGAGGGACTGATGTTCTAAAGGTTCTTACGTGAGGGACATCTCGTGGTCTCCCAGGTGGTGTTCTAAAGGTTCTTAGGTGATGTTCTCAAGGTTCTTACGTGAGGGACATCTCGTGGTCTCCCAGGTGGTGTTCTAAAGGTTCTTAGGTGATGTTCTAAAGGTTCTTACGTGAGGGACATCTCGTGGTCTCCCAGGTGGTGTTCTAAAGGTTCTTAGGTGATGTTCTCAAGGTTCTTACGTGAGGGACATCTCGTGGTCTCCCAGGTGGTGTTCTAAAGGTTCTTAGGTGATGTTCTCAAGGTTCTTACGTGAGGGACATCTCGTGGTCTCCCAGGTGGTGTTCTAAAGGTTCTTAGGTGATGTTCTCAAGGTTCTTACGTGAGGGACATCTCGTGGTCTCCCAGGTGGTGTTCTAAAGGTTCTTAGGTGATGTTCTCAAGGTTCTTACGTGAGGGACATCTCGTGGTCTCCCAGGTGGTAGTAGATGTTGCTGAGCTGCAGGAAGGCCTTGGTGTTGTCGCTCCTCAGCTTGGAGGTGGCCTTGAGGTCGCTGATGGCCTTCCCGTTCTCCCCCATCTGGATGAAGCACTCGGCCCGCATCTCCCTGGAGCCCACGTCCCACACGCAGGTCTGGGGTGGGGGGGGACGGGACACGCAGACCGTCAGAGGGGCTGTCAACAGGCTCCCATTAGGCCTCGAAGGTGAACCAGGGACTCTGAACCCGGTTCACCTCGAGACCCAGAAGACCATCTCAGTGCCTCCCGTGTCGAGATCCGACCGCACACTGAGAGAACTCACGTGTTCTCGGTGTTCACACCAACTGGATCAACACTCATTTTACAAAACCCTGCTCTAAACTAACCTCACAACGGGCGAAACCCAGGCTGACTCCCAGAGTGAAGGCTGCAGCCTGGCTAGAACCCTTCCTTGCTAGTGGCGTCCTGTGGCGATGAGGCCAGAGTGCTGCCTGGTGTTTGTAGCGTTCAGAGTTTGGAACGACGTGCTGGTGTGGAAGTGTTTCCGCTTCCGCTTTTTAAATATTGCTCCAGCGTTAAATATTTTAATTGTTGAAATTGTTATTGGCGACAGTGGTTTATTTAAACACCACCTACTTGCATATTAAAACAAATCAATCCCATGCAACATACAGCCCATCATCATTACGTTGCAAAAAGCGAAAACTCACAGGTACATTTTTATTTGCATTGACATGATTAATCTTTAGAAAGCAATATGGCACAAAATATTTCTGAAACGTTCAGACGACTTCACTTTCATACTCCACCAAAAAGTGAAGTACTCAATCATTGAGAGAGGAGGAAAACCAGAAGAAAATATGTATCAATGTTCCCTTTTCATCTTTAAGTGACTATGAACCCTCCTATGATTGATTTCTCCATCAAGAAAATATGCCACCCACAAACGCACCCTCCAACACCCCCACACCCCCACAGCCACACACACACCTCGATGATGGTGTCCAGCATGGCGGCGGCGCTCGGGTAGTCCTTGGTGCTGAAGGCGGTCTGCGCCTGGGCCAGGAGCCGCTGGACCTCGTCCGCTCTGATCAGCTGGCCGTGGGCCTCCGTCTGCTCCTGGGCCGACGGGTGGGAGTTGAGCTGCAGGAGGGACGGCTTTTTAGGAAGGGCGTGTGTCTCTAGGACAGGAACAGGAAGACTCTGTCTCACACGCCTCGTTCACAGTACAGGCGTCCGTCGAGGGACGAGGGCGTGTCCGACGTATGGGGGACTAGTCTTTGTAGACGCAGTCTGCAGCCAATCAATCCGCTAACAAAGCGGATGTGTGGATATAAATACAAAAGATGACACAAACAACGGGTGACTTAAAGCAATCCTATCGATACCACATTTCTTTAAAAAACAGCCGTATTTTTCCTGCCTCTTCCTGCTTGTTATTGCAAAATGGATCCAGTAGTCGCGTGGAGTGTATTTGCATAACCGCAATCTGATTGGCCGACGGATCCGTCGCTGCCTGAAAAGTTGAAAAATTCTTAACTTCTTGCCGCAGGCCACGGAGCCGGCAGAACGGATTGACCCACAATGCATTTGGAGAGCGGCCCATGCAAGGTCAATAAGATCCGTGGACAGACGTGTACAGTGTGGACGCAGGCGTTACGTAAGAGAGAGAGTGAGGGTGGATGACATGCGGCACGGGTCGGATTCAAACCCACGGCACCACGAGGTGCACGGGGTGTACGGGGCCACCCCTGAGCCTCCATTAGGGAGAGAGGCTGTGTTTCATGACACCGGCGGTCGGGCGAGAGTAGATCCATTTGTGCCGTGATAGGTTTTGAAAACAAGGCAGACAAAGACCCAGAGAGGAGGAGGCCGGGCGTCAGAGTCAGGGGGTGCAGCACGATCGCGTTCTCCTGCCTGTACTCGACCCCATCGGGGTCGGGGACGCCACGCCGACTCTGAAACCTCTAAAAGGGAGAGGCGATCCCTTCAGCAGCAGCTGACAGCACCCCAACCACAGCCGTGATAAAGGTTGGCGTGTTCACAGGAGCTATCTCTGCCAACAGCCCTCTGTATCTGTTCCTTTAGGCCATGGAGCCGCCCGCCCTGTGCGTGGTCGCTGCTAGCCGGGCCGGCGGGGGGAGAGAGCAGTGGACCGGCGCCCCCTGCTGCCGCCCCTCCGGACATCGTACCCACGAAATACGGCAGCGAAAGAAGCCGCGCGGAGAGATCGCTATCGGCCAGGCTTGTGGGCCATTGGCAGACGGTTGATTTAAATTCTAAAGCTTTCTCACACTCTCTCTCTCACACACACACACACACACACACACACACACACACACACACACACACACACACACACACACACACACACACACACACACACACACACACACACACACACACACACACACACACACACCACGCTAACCGCTTATAGCGTGACCTGCAGGTGGGGGAGAATGAGAAGGTTAAGCGTGTGTCAGCGTGTTCTTCTCTCTAAGCCCGCCGGAGCTGAACCGCTGAACACCTCTCGATGGCTCCGTTCTGCTGTGCGTCCGTTCGAACGCGAGTCATTCAGGGTGCTCAGTGGCGTTGGCGGCCTTGCGTTGGAAGCAGCGCATCGGCGCGGACGCAGAGTGAATCACTAAGTCAAGGCGCTCCCTTTGAGGGAGACCCTCAGAGTGGAGGGGAAGCATGAGGAGGACATCAGTGGGGGAGTTACGGGGGAGTTATGGGGGAGAGCCGGCCTCTGCTGACCAACTGCAAGCCTAACCAAAGTCCAACCACACACTTTGGTTTGACTTTGCTCCAGTTAAGAGCAATGTTCCTGATTCTCAATACCCTGAAACTAATAATCAAAGCAAATATTCAGTTATTCTAATTAGTTCAAAGCCCTTGTCTATACAGAATCTGTATTAACAAACCTTCCACATTCGAGTTGGGACTCATGAAGAATCCCGACACAAGATAAAGATTTACCCAGCATCAGAACAGTCCTACAGTCCAACAGTGACACCTCCTGGCGAGCGGTGGTTCCACACTCACAAACAGCGAAGACTCCCTTCCCTTCCACAGCCTTCGTCTGTGTACTAGTGTTGACACGGATTGACCCTCATGTCCCCCCCAACACTCACCACTCTCTTGAAGTCGCTCTCGGCCTCGTCCAGGTTTCCCTGTTTCAGCAGCAGGTTCCCTCTCTGCAGCCTGGCCTGGTGAGAGACGACAACAACACACAGACCAGCATATGTTAGCATAGATCACAGCTGACATCCTCCCCAGTTTTCCCAGTGTTTGGATTACCCAACATTAGGCTGGTGTGTGAACTCTCTCTGGTGGGACAGCAGAGACCCTGATGCAGGCCAGATGAGTGCGGTTCTTAAAATATTCCCGTGACCCACTAAGTTTAGACCCACTGAGTTTAACGGGTCACCACCTCTCTCTGTGGGACGTACATTACCGTTGGGAATGGAAAGCTGTGTGCGACTTTTAGGTGAAATGTGATTGGAAATTGTAAAGAGAGAGAAAAAAGCGTAAAAAAATACAACCACGGATCAACCTTGATTGAACTCATAATGAATTGATAATAAACTGATAACACGCCCGATGGTTAAAGATTGAGGCGCGCCCTGTTGTCAGCTGTCGCCCACAGCCCTTCTCACTAAGGATACTCCCACACTCTCGCTCAGGGAGAACCCTGACCGCCTCAGCATTTGAATAAACCGATCGGGCTGAGCCTGATTCAAATGACTCTCCACACCGTCGGACTCACCGATGTGAAGTCGGGCTTCAGCTCGATGACCCGGCTGAGGTCGGGCAGGGCGGACTTGGACTTGCCCATGGCTAGGTACACCGTGGCTCTCCTGTAGAACGACATGTAGTTCTGTGGATCGCCATCTATGGGGGTAATGTGTACATCAGAATGTGCATTCATAAATATACTTTTTATTTTACCTTTATCAAACCAGGAAGTTCCTTGAGAATAAAAATCTATTTCCCCGAGTGAGTCAAGATAGCGCAGCAGTATAAGGTCACAAGTTTACGTTTGGTGGACGTTTTATTCCAAAGCGTCTTACAGTAATGTGAATACATACATTATTGGCCTCAGTAGAATCAAACCCTCAACCATGGAAATTTGAATGCCGTGCTCTCTAGATTAAGATACACAGGACCACATACACACAGACGCATGTATCCATAACGGGCTTTTACAACGCAACATGACATGGCAATGACCATTTCCATTTTGGAAGCATAGAAGCATTGGATAAATGTTAGAAGAGAAATGTATTTAGTCATGGTTTTTCTGTCTTTCTTTATTTAACCGTGAAATAATCTGTTATTTAGGGGACACTTGATGTTTAAACTACCCCAGCATTTCCAGTACAATCTTCATCTAAGACCTGGCACAACCAAGCTTTCACTAGCCCATGTTACAGTTTATTAATCTTTACATAAGGATGTAACGGTAGGACAACTCTCTGGAGTCCTATCAATATGTATGAGTATCGCCCACACACGCAGTCTGCTGTACCAGCCCTATTAAAGTGTTCATAACAGGTGAGTGTTAAAGTGTTCATCACAGGTGAGTGGTGGCATGTTCGTCCCTTACCGACAGCAGCGTGGAAGTGGGAGAGGGCATCAGCCAGCTGTCCGGCCGCCAGGAGCTTCTTCCCCATCGCCAGGTGACTCTCCACACCCCCATCCGTGTCACAGTTCACTCCTGGGGGGCAAACAGCAGTGAGAAGCAGGACTTGAGGCAGATGCAGAGGGACCCTTGTGATCCAATACTCGACCGACCACTGAACAACAACACAGCAGCAGGGGGGAGGAGCCTGTGTTTAGTGATCCACCCGGCTACCCCAGGACCTCTTCAGTGGGTCTGTGTTCCGTATCTACCTAGTAATAAGCAGAACACACCGAGAAGCTCACCCTGGATAAGAGACTGTGTTCTCAAAACCAAGAAGCGAAACCCTGACAGCGAGCTAGCTGGAGTTAGCTCGAGTTAGCCCGAGTTAGCCCGAGTTAGCCCGAGTTAGCACGTCTCCTGCTGCTCCCCAAGTTCAGACAGGACCGGTCTGAAACACAGGGCACCACACGACCCAAACCCCAGGACACCAAGTGTAACTTCCCAGACAGAGTCAAGGCAGGGAGGGTCAACAGAGAACCGAGCTTCACCCACCTTCATAGCGGAGGTCGATCAGCACCAGAGCGTAGGGGATGTAGGTCAAAATGTGCTGCATGGAGCTCATGGAGACCATGGTTCAGGATCTCCTTCTCTTCTTCCTCCACCTCCTCCTCCTCCTCCTCCTCTTATTCGTCTTCTTTAATCACAGCTCTCACCTTGTTGAACTGGGGTTAGGAACGATCCTGACAGTGACGTGGGGTGACAGCTACAGCGGTTTGAAGTAGCACCACTGCCCTAAGGATCCCTATGCAAGACATCGGAGAATGCGCACGGCCGGTCGTGGGGGCCGCTGATTGGCTGAGCGATCGGGAAGGCCCCCGCCCTACCGGACCCGTTGATTGGCTGAAAGGTCGAGAGGCCCCGCCCACCAGGCCTGGATCAACGGCGTGGGGCCACGACAGCCCTGTCACAGCGAGGGCCACATCACTGGGTTGTTTCGATGCAAATGAACTTGAATAAACAAAGATAGTTTCCTCCGCAGGGGATTCGAGAGAAAGTGAATAAGAATTACTACCGGAAAAGACAGCTGTGAAAGTATGATGTAATATGTCATCATTGTGTATTCTACACATGGCATTATTTTATTGGATCAAAGTAGGCTTTACACAATGGCTACCATACATAAGTACACACAACATCCATAATAATAGTTACATTCTTTATTATTTACTTGACTTTTATCTGCCAATATCTAAAAACAGAGCAGGATATATATACAAAGAATACACAGGCGACGGAATACAATCTAAAACAAAGTGTAATATCCCTTTAACATCGTGTTCGTCTCCTGGTCACACATAGGCGTTGGAGGAGTACGTCTTGCTGCTCCTGGTAACAGAGGAGGCTTTGCTGGCCCTGCCTCCTTCACTGCTACCCTGGGAGGACTTACCCCCCAGGTCCCCCGCTGAGCCTATGGACGAGATGTAGGTCCCCTTGCCTGAGATAGCTCTGTAGTCCTCAGGGGGGCTGTAGTTAGGGACACCTTTGGCCTTGGAGCTGTATGGGGGTGTAGTTGGCGTTAGAAATACCGTTCTGGGCTGAATGAAACCTTTATCTAGCCAGGTTGAATACACTGAGATAAGAGGGAAGGTACGATTGGGGCAAAGTTTTAGGTAATGCTTCAGTCCTCGTCAGTATAAGGTAAGGGGAGATAGAGCAGACACCTTTGCAGATATTGTGTAACACTTTGGAAATAGTATCTGACCAGCGACTAAACAATAACAGGAGTGA
>OLKM01001516.1:91099-116099 GCA_900291075.1 Melanogrammus aeglefinus
ACGGACCAGAGGACGGGGTAGTCCCTGCAGTTGGTGACGGCGGTGGAGTCAGTGTAGCAGTCCTTCCACAGGTTGGACCAGTACCACGCCACCTTGATGATCCAGGATCCGCCCTGCCCGCCGATCTGGCTGATCCTCCAGAAGTCCATGGCCATGGTGCACAGCACAAACAGCCAGCCCAGCGAGGAGGCCAGGAAGCCAAACACTTGGATCAGACGTTTCCTCATGGCCCGCCGGGGTCCTGTCCCCTCCGTCCCTCGCTCCAAGTGGGTCAACAGGAGACAGACGTTAAATGAAAGAGTAAAAAGGGAAGGCTCTTCTGGCGCGCTCTGTGTCGGTCTCACCTGGACAGAGCAGAGCGAGGCGTCGACCGACTGCCGAGGAGGGGTCCGGGCTGTGAGGCTGGCTTTGGGCACCTCTCCAGGCGGGCAGGGTGAAAAGGGTGCGGGGGGGTGACGGGTGTGTTTGCGCAGTGTGCCGTGTGTTGATGTGGGCGGTGTGTCAGCAGCGCCGCCGTGTTGACAGTCAACTCTGAGACGCGCGGCCGACACGCCACAGGCTCGTCATCCATTGGTCAGCTTCATTCTCACCATTCGCACCGCAGCAGGGGTTAACAGGTGTTCTAGGGGGCGTAGTGCTACTCTGATGGAGAGGGTCTCTCCGTAGGGATGGAGAGGAATTTCAAATTGTGTCTCAGCCGTTTCAGCAGAAAGGGAGGGCTCGTAACAATATAAATTGCTCCTTTATTCAGTTGGACACTACAGGAAACACTCCCTATGTCTGTTCTTAGAACAAGTTGAAAGAACATCAATACTTACACCTTTGAAAACGTATCCTTTTATTTCTATTCACACAAAACCCTTATATTTATAAAAACATTCAGTATATTTCCCCTTCACTATATTTCGAAGTCATTTCTCATTGTACAAGAATAATGTTATAGAATAAAGATGTTAGAATAAAGTAAAAGTGTATAAAAATTTGCGGTGACCCTATAGAAAAGAACAAAGGCAGTATTGAAGAACGCCGTCTTCTAGAAAACTGCTGCATCTAGAAAACGATTAGAGAGTAAACTACATCACATCACGTCTTTATACAATTTGCAGCATGTCAAATATTGGACCACAATATGCAAATCCACAGCAGCTATCGTCATCCGAGTGTCATGGAGGTGTTTCACACTTTAACCATCAAATGTGTTTTTACATTACAAAAAAAAATATCACAATTGAATCGTTTTAAAAAAACATTAAAAAAAAAAAGATTTTAAAGTAAAGAACCCGCTTAAAGTCGTTGGCTCCTCTCACACGTAGGCGCTCTTGTCAAAGTGCTTGGTGCCGGAAGAGGTGCTGCCCTCGGGGTGGGGGGGCCTCTGGCCGGCCGGCCTCAGGGGCCCCCGCGTGGACGACGTCACACGGGACCGAGTCCCCGCCCCTTTGTAGACGTACCTGGTCTTCGGCCGTCTGCGGAGACACAAAGCAGGGACTCACCGACACGCGTCGACTCGACCCGACAATCGGCCCGTACCTTCGACAGAAAGGACGGCCGGTCAAAACCGTTCAGTGTCGCGACGTGCTCCACCAACAAACCTGTCGGTGCAGGAGCCCACACTGGAGAAGAACAGCGTCACCCCTCCGGCCAGACACAGGAGGGCCCCCGCCCAGCCGACGAAGAGCGCGGCCCCCAGCTCGTACCTGGACGCACACAGCAACACAACGGCGCGGTTACGGCGCTTTTGAAGAATCGCTCAAAGTTGTGTTGATGCTGACGTCTCAGACCGTGAACTCACTTCTGAGACACCGACATGGGGTCGAAGAACTCTGCGGTGATCCGTTGAGCGTACAGAGAGCACGCTGTGAGCGAGCACAGCCCTGCGGTGAGGACGGTATGAGGAGGAGGAGAGAACAGGGTTAGGGGGAGCTGTGTGATGCAGGCCTGGGGAGCCTTGTTGAGGCTCTAACTCTGATTTACAGGCTGCTGGATTGGACCCACACCATGTTTAGCCCTGTGTGTGCTCACCGCTTAGGATGAAATTTACACCACCGAAACAGGCCAGTCGGGCTTTGCTCGTGTCAGTTCCCCCGATGGTGGTGCATTTCATCCCAACAAGGGCAAACACCGAGCCAAAGAACCCCAGGCACACAGCTCCCACCATCAATCCTCTGCAAGCCTGGACGAAGCCTGCAGAGAGAAGTAGGAGACGTGTTGTGACCACCGTCGTGTTGGGAATGATCCATAAGATCTCCACACGGTCATCACATAGGTTCCCCCGCCCAGTCGTTGTACGAGGTCAACCACTGACCGAGACATGTGTAGGCAAAGCAGAAGACGACATGTTAGCAATGACCATCAGTGTATTTGGAGTAAGTTGCTCAAAGGTGAGGTGAGGTGTCTTCAGGGTCAGTTAACATAACTTCCACCCTTGATCTGGACCCCTGTGGTGAGTCCTGTGAACCCCTGACCCCAGTGAACCGTGAAACATCCTGAGCTAAACACAGTGACCCGTTTAGAATGAAGTCAAGCGGTTCTTGAAGGACGTCAACAGTGATTCCTAATAAACTTTGTTTAACGTTCTGTCGGGTCTGGAGGTTACGATAACACAAGCTTGTGTGGGACCTGCGTGGGTTATCGGACTGTAAAGATGTTAGAGGACTATGAAAGTAATTACACATTAATCCAGTCGAAAGAAAATGGGCTCATTTGTACAAAACAAGGGACACAATTATTATATAGAACACCAAGTTTGTAGAATATTCAACCTAAAGCAGCCAACAACAACGAAGGGGTTCAGAGAGAGACTCCCGTCTGTTGTGAGCAGGACCGGAGACCAGGAGGACCGGCCGAGCGGCCAGCCCCGGCACGGAGGCGTGGTGTCGGATCGCATGTTTTCCACAGGTTGGACCAGGAGGTTGCCGTGGTGATGAGCGTCCCGTCGTCAGAGGACACCTTCCGGTAGTCCGTGGCAACGCTGGGGGAGGTCAGGACCCAGCCGGAGGAGCTCAGGATAAAGCCCAGGATCTGTGTCGCCGGGCCCCTCATAGTGAGTCCCCCGGAGGCAGACCTTATCCCCTGATCTGACGGCAGAGACCAGGTCTAACCCTCGCTCTGCTGGAGATACAGCCGGGCTCCAGACTCCCCTCACATATCCTAAATAGATGTTCTGAAGTCGATGGTGTCCTCCAACCACTCCCCCATACACACCCCCTCTGTCCAACTGGGGTGGGGGTGGGGGGTGCTATTAGTCCAAATATATGGGCGTTTCTAAATAAAAATATGTGTATATATAATGGGTTATGACAATTGTTTGCTCAATTAGTAAATATTGCTAGTGCATTTAATGTGTGTGAGTGTGTTTGTGTGTGTGTGTTTGTGTGTCTGTGTGTGTGTGTGTGTGTCTGTGTGTTGAGCAGTGTGAGTGTGTGTGTGTGTGTGTGTGTGTGTGTGTGTGTGTGTGTGTGTGTGTGTGTGTGTGTGTGTGTGTGTGTGTGTGGTGTGTGTGTGTGTGTGTTGTGTGTGTGAGCAGTGTGAGTGTGTGTGTGTGTGTGTGTGAGTGTGAGTGTGTGTGTGTGTGTGTGTGTGAGTGTGCGTGTGTGTGTGTGCGGGTGTTACTGTAAATGTGTTTCTTGTGAACCCTAAACATTATGGATGAACATTATGATTAGGTCATTAGGTTTTTATTGAGGGTCAACCTTACATTACGTAAAGCAGAACCTTTGTTAGGGACCTAAAGAGCCGTGGCAGTAGTGATACATTAACCAGCTCTCTCACACACGGTCTGCTGTAACAACCCTGCAGAGATGAACCCAGCGCTGAGCAACGAGATGAAACACTCAACACGTCACAGGGGAAGCGGTCACGAGCTACACACCAAAGTGGAAACGTGAAAAAACGTCATTAAACATTGAATGGTTAATATTGATGTAAACTCACGAAGAGCCCCATCTTGTGGTTGGTTTTGGCTACGATCAAATCAAGGTGAATAAATATGACACGTTTCAGATTGAATCTCGTGCAGCATCTATGCCATGTATGCTCTATGATTTATTATCATTTATTATCATAGATTCTATGGTATGTATCAAATGTGAACTACTACTTGAGATTATAATACTGTATGAAAGTTATAGTTACACTTTCATCAAATATAAACTGTTGTTGTTGACCATAATATTAACACACTGTGGATTGTTAGGAATATTAAGTCTCCAATCCGTGTTTCAATCATTCACTATGAACTACATCGTGAGCACTCAGCATTAAACCCCTCATAGTGTTACATTTGCCATTTTTAAAGTTTGTCAGACTTAATTGATTCCCATTAATAATTAATTTCCTGTCGTCTGGTATTGTTTTGTTTCTGCCGTTGTATTTTTTTTTTTTTACATTTCATCACCCCATTCATGTTGCATTACGGGACTTTTAATTCAACAATATAAGGTGTACATTTTACAGTTGGAATTTGAAAACTCAATCACCAAAAATGTCTAACAGCTCAAGTCTCATTTGAATAAAACACAATGGTTCAACAGAAGTACACATTTACTACAGTCAACCATCAGCTTTGAGATGAATCATTGATACGATCCAATGTCTTATTTTATGTAACATAATAAATCTAAATAAAACTTACAACAAACCAATCAAATTTGGATGCAATGCATATTTATTAGTATATCCAGTGCAGTATTATAATACTCCCGTTTGTAAGCCATATGTAAAGATGTGAAAGGGTGACATCATTTTTCTTCAATGGATTCCATAGGATGTTATAACGCTCTTGTAAATATAGTTTACAGACGGCATAAAAAAAACAACAACAATAACTTGCTGGTAACATGTACAAGTACACTGTGAACTTCAACAGCATTAAAAAAAACAAAAAACAACAACAACAATGTGACCTTTCCAAAGAATACAATGAAAGCTCTCCAACATTTACAACCCAGCAACGACAAGCCGACACAAATCTCCCCTCGCTATCTCAGACCAACAACAGGGAGAAGATCACGTTGTTCCCAGCATCAGTAAGACCCCTTTCCCCCTTACCTTCCAGCTCCAGGGAGAAGGTCACGTTCCTCCCAGTCGGACCCCAGTAGTCTTACATCCTGTCCTCCCAGTCTGGACCCCAGTAGCCCTACATCCTGTCCTCCCAGTCTGACCCCGGTAGCCCTACATCCTGTCCTCCCAGTCTGACCCCAGTAGCCCTACATCCTGTCCTCCCAGTCGGACCCCAGTTGTCCTACCTTCCAGCTTCAGCAGGGTGTGGTGCGGCCGGCAGTGCAGCGCTCCGATGGCGTTCCCGGCGCAGTTGTTCCAGAGTCCCTGGAGGACCCAGGTGGCGGTGATGACGGAGGAGGCCCTGCTGGTCACCCGCCACTCGTTGGACACCGTGGCTCCGATGGTGGCCCCCAGTCCCACCAGTCCCCCCAGGAGCGCCAGGATCTGCACCCCTGACATCGAGTGGCGTCCAGACGTAGATCCGCACGTGCGTGTGGGCGAGCCTATAGCCCCTGCGGCACGTATGGAAAATCACGAGCGGTAAAACGTGCGGCAGGCGTGTAAACGACGCGACACCGTGTAGTTACAACATGTGTCCCGACTCCTGCCTGAGATGATTGACACGGAGGGAATCTCGCCTTGTACTGATCGCTGCTAAGTGAGGAACCAAGGTGCCTAGGGGGCTATGCAGTCTGACACCTGGGGCGCAGGGTTAGCCATTCAATGGGAGCTTTTGGGATGGGCATTTTGTGACTCATGTTGTGTTGTGTGCGTCGTTTTTGGGCAAGAAAAAGAAGGCCTGGTTTGATATTAACATAAAAATAATAGTGGAGTAATCACTAATCCTGGATAGAAGAGGAAAAGTGACAAAGTTCAATACTGGTTCATCTATTCCCGTAGTGTGTTGACTGAATGTGACATTAGGGTGAACCGTGACACTGTTGGTGGATGACATGTTTTTTTTTCATAGTTGGATGGTGGATGACATGTTTTTTTTTCACGCCACATAGGCCTACATTTTCCTAAAGTTCCATCCGGGATGAATACAGTTTATCCCAGTTCTTAACTTTTTTTTGTCAATCGCTCAAAACAATAGGCCTATTGAAATAATACAAGTGTGAAAAAAAAGACGAACAAAGTAAACGGCAACTTAGCAGGCGGGACTTATTGCTATACCCATTGTGCCTGTACAATTATTTAAATCGTTTAATAAATTAAATTGAATCGAAAAAAACACACAAATAAAATTAAATAAAAACTAAAAAAAGAGAGCGAAGCACACAAGATGAAATATGTCCCAAGTTCAAAAAAGCCTTTGACCGAGTGACGGACAGGTCCAGCCACCAATGCGCAGGCTGAAGGCGGGGCTTTCGAGCTGACAGGTGGAAAGGGTCAAAACAACCGAGGAGTGTGCGCCGCCACCACCGCGCCGCAACGCCGCTCAGACGCGCACCCGGAGAGCCGCTCTGGCGTTACCATGAAACGGCCCTTAACGGAAACGTGTCGTTGTCTTCCGGCAGTGTGTTGAGACTCCGCTGCCTGCCGGCGTGTCGCTGCTTTCGGTTTCTCTCCATGGAGGTGCCGCTGCAGGACCCTGGGAAGAGGAGGGATAATCCCTCAGCCTCAGCTAATCTCTTCTCCAAGATCTTCTTCTGGTAAGAAAGCGAGCCTGACAGTTTGTTGACAGCAGTTTGCGACGTTCAACCCCTGCAGCGGTCCAGGGGCCATGCCCGGGAGGGAATGTCCCCGTTGTGTACTGGCGGGGGGCTTTAAATAACCACGAAGCTGCAGCTCGGGACACTATGAGGACTTTCATTGAGTCTGTCAGCAACTTGCGAGATGCAAGGCTCGCAACCTTCCCTGCAACGACTACATAACATGCATGCCTTCTAACCAATAGCACTGAAATTACAAATGAATGAAGCGTGATCAAAGATAGTTAATAATGCATGTATTATCGCTGTTTGTATTATTCATTTTGTGTGCTTTTGCTCCGCCGATTCGGGGGATGTAATTGAAGCAGAACGCGTGTGTTTGTCTCCTGTGCAGCTGGCTTGGTCCTCTGTTCAGAGCGGGCTATGGGAGGAGGCTGGAGGAGGAGGATATGTTCCATGTGCTGCCAGAGGACGGCTCGGAGAGACTGGGCGATGAGCTGCAGCGGTACGGATGTTTCATTTCCTGGTTTTAAAACGTGTAGTGTAAGAAGTTTTACATCAATCAAAGCTGCATGCAGCATTTTAAGGGGGCCAAGCCTACAACAGACCAATAAGACCCTGATAGACCAATAAGACCCTGACAGGCCATTAAGACCCTGACACAGACCATGAAGACCCTGATAGACCAGTGAGACCGTGACGCAGACCATAAAGACCCTGACAAAGACCATAAAGACCTTTTTTTGTTTGCATACGGTTGACAACGCTGGAATAGCCTCAGCTTAGAAGTGGTGATGGGTGAACAATCTTCCATGATCGTACGCCAAAAGGCTTAGAAGTTATGAGTCTTTAAAATGTTCCTTGATCGCTTTAGCATCCCCTATAGACTGGTTTTGATTAACATGAGCCTGGTTAACCTTGACCTATCTTTATGTACATCAGGTTTGGTGTTGACTCAAGTTAACCCAGCCTATAGTCACCTGACATTGATTGAGCTCATCTCAGATGTTCAGCCCGCCATTCTTTTTACAGGTTCTGGGTTTCCGAGGAACATTTGCTCAACGCGAGGAGAGACACATGTCTGGAGTTAACCCCTTTTCATGGCGTTAAGTTAAATTTGGACAATTTTGAGCCTCTGGCGATTGTTATGTCAATCGACTTCATTATTTGAGCAGTTCTAACTTTGGCCCCCATCAGCCACTAAGTTGGATCCGCTCAAATCAAACCCTCCGTCAAAGAACTGTGGTGTTTTTAGTCACAGGCCACGCCCATTTCGATGCCACGCTCTAATTTTAAATGTGTGTCATCTTGTTCAGAATTTTATCCTGAGCAACTTTTCTATTGGGGTCAAGAACGTTATCGGGGGGAAGTCCATCTTGATGTCGATATAAGCCTTTAACACTTTACATGTTTTAAAGCACACTTCCTTAGAAGTTAATTACTGCTGGAGGCTTTATTTTTTGTTGCACAGACTTTGCTTTATGTCAGATTGAAGACATTTGTCCATAGATGATATCTGCAAAATATTTTTTGTTTAAGTCGAAACCTAGGATCCTTCGGGAATTTAGTGTTTTTAACAAAATTCCTAATAGTCGAAAATCGATCCAGGTGTAAGTCCTAGGTTCTTGAAGCAGATCTGTCCACCGTGAGAATGTGCACGTGTGGGTGAAGACTGAAATGACCTTAAGTTGAAGGGTCACGAGATATGCTTGTGCAAAGTTTGCATTTCTGGACGATTTCTATAGCATCTTTGAGCTAATCAGTAAACATTTTATTCTGCGTTAATATTTAGTCTCTACAGCTGTAGAAAGTTTCATAATAAGCGTGCCGAGCTGTATAGTCAAACGTGGCGATTCTGGCGAATAATACAAATAAAAACTTACAATAGGTCGCCTTCGCACTTGTGTGCGTGGCCCCCTTATTACTAATGACTATGCACACGTTATATGCGAACACGAAACATGTGATTTAGTGTGTTTCCTGGTTATTACACCCTGCTTTTCAAAGGCATTGGGATGAGGAGGTTCTGCGTGCCAAGAAAGATCTACGGCCTCCAAAACTCACCAAAGCTCTCGTCCAGTGCTACTGGAGGTCGTACATCTTCATCGGGGTCTACATCTTCTTGGAGGTAGGAAGTCCTGAATCCGAATGGATCCCAAAGCCACACATGGACAACCAGTGTGGTTCTGGACGCTATTATGTCAGTTTCACATTCTCTGTTTTTGCTGCAAACGTTTCACTGCCATATGTCTTTCTATCTATCATTCGGTCTGTCTGGCTGCCTCCTCCCTCCCTCCCTCCCTCCCCTCCCTCCCTCCCTCCCTCTCCTCCCTCCCTCCTCCTCCCTCCCTCCCTCCCTCCCTCCGTCTGTCTGTCTGTCTGGTCTGTCTGTCTGTCTGTCTGTCTGTCTGTCTGTCTGTCTGTCTGTCTACCTCCCTGTCTCTCTGTCTGTCTGTCTACCTCCCTCCCTCCCTCCCTCCCTGTCTGTCTGTCTGTCTGTCTGTCTGTCTGTCTGTCTGTCTGTCTGTCTGTCTGTCTACCTGTCTGTCTCCCTGCCTGTCTGTCTACCTCCCTGTCTGCCTGTCTGTCTGTCTGTCTGTCTACCTCCCTGTCTCCCTGCCTGTCTATCTACCTCCCTGTCTTCCTGTCTGCCTGTCTGTCTGTCTGTCTGTCTGCCTGTCTGTCTACCTGTCTCCCTGCCTGCCTGTCTACCTCCCTGTCTCCCTGTCTCCCTGTCTGCCGGTCTGTCTGTCTGTCTCCCTGTCTGCCTGTCTGTCTGCCTGTCTGTCTACCTGTCTCCCTGCCTGCCTGTCTACCTCCCTGTCTCCCTGTCTCCCTGTCTGCCGGTCTGTCTGTCTGTCTCCCTGTCTGTCTCCCTGTCTCCCTGTCTGTCTGCCTGTCTCCTTGCCTGTCTGTCTACCTCCCTGTCTCCCTGTCTGTCTGTCTGTCTGTCTGTCTCCCTCCATCCTGCAGGAGACCATCAAGGTGGTGCAGCCTGTCTTGCTGGGGCAGCTGATCGTGTACTTTGAGAGCTACCACCACGACGCCTCGGCCTCTCTGCCTGAGGCCTACGGCTACGCCGGCGCCGTGTGCGTCTCCACCGTTTTCCTGGCGCTGCTCCACCACCTCTACTTCTACCACGTCCAGATGGCCGGCATGAAGATCCGCATCGCCATGTGTCACATGATCTACCGGAAGGTGAGCGCAGTGGCGAGGGGGGTCGGCGTGCGCGGACCGCTCTCTGCCACGGAGGATGTTCTTATTACCCATTGGTCAGGGCAGGGCGACGAGCTGGGATTGGTCAGGGCAGGGGGACGAGCTGGGATTGGTCAACGCTGAGAGCTGTGATTGGTCTAGAACTCTATCAGCTATTAGAGGGTTACGATCAAGAATGTAGAACAATAAATATATTGAAATATAATAATAGTGTATATGATATTATACATTTATATCACTTCCTTAAAAATATATATGTGTATATATTTTTTTGTTGTTTTTTAGTGGTAAAGTTAAATTGGATGTGATTGTTTTTAATTGTCAAGTAAAATTGGTATTGATTGTGTTATAAGCGGTAACATTGCGTTGGATGTGAGTGTTATTTGTTCTAAAGTTGAATTGGATGTGAGAGTTCATTCTTGGCCCTCCCAGGCTCTGCGTCTCAACAGCAAAGCCTTGGCCAAAACAACTACGGGACAGATTGTGAACCTTTTATCCAACGACGTCAACAAATTTGATGAGGTATAATCTACAGTGTGCAATCAATCCATCAACCGATCAAAACGCTCATATATTCAGAGAATAAAAGCCACACCGAGAAGTCATAAGTCACATCAGTAAAGTGTTATGTTATCCTATTCTCATTAACGATTGTTCCTCATTACAATGCAAGATAAAGTTAAACAAGTCAAAACTAGTTCAAACAAATTGATAACAAACACGAGACATGAAACACTACACTCAAGACACTCAAGCAGGTATATTCCATATTTATCACGTGTTCCTTGTGTGTTGTGTATTTCTACAGGCCGTGCCCCTTCTCATTGCCTCACGTGGGGTCTCCCTGTCTCTGTTTCCAGGTCACCCTGTACCTCCACTTCCTGTGGCTGGGCCCGCTACAGGCCCTGGCCGTGATGCTGCTGCTGCTGTTCCTGATCGGGCCGTCCTGCCTGGCGGGCATGACTGTCCTGGTGGTCCTGATCCCAGTGCAGACGATGTTCGGACGCCTCTTCTCCGCCCTCAGGTACGTCGCCAGCCCCCCCCCCCCCCCCCCCCCCGGTGCGCTCTGAAGGGTGAGGTCCACCCGCTGACTGCTGGAGAAGCCGAGAGCAGCGTTTGGTACGGTCGTTGAATGTTGTACGTCTCTGCACTTAATAAAAGTACTTAGCATCATGTAGCGTCTTATCCTAGCTGTCCCCGTTAACCTAGCTTGATAGTGCTTGGCACTTGGTTCTATGAACATCCTTTCTGTTGTTGATACTGTTGTTTTTTATATGTTCTCATATTTATATTTAAATAACTGACCAACTGGAGGACAGCTCCAACAAAATGTCATTGTCTTGTGCAATGACAATAAAGGTTATTCTATTCTATTCTGCACCGACAGAAAGGATGTATATTGTTGTTCCTCTTTCTTCCTACAAATGTACCGACTGTAAGTCGCTTTGGATAGAAGCGTCTGCTAAACGCCCTCGATGTGAATGGACATCTAAACGGTTTCGCTGCGTCCACCTCTACCGGCGTCGTTGCAGGGCCCAAACTGCCACCCTCGCAGACGACCGCATCCGCATGATGAGCGAGGTGGTCTCTGGGATACGCATCATCAAGATGTACGGCTGGGAGAAGCTGTTCACTGAGCTGGTGAACGAGGTTCGGAGGTACGCTCGCTACTCGGTAGACCCACACTGAAGCGTGTGACGACACATGCTGACCCATGTTATGATCGGTTTACAGAGAGTCGAAGCCTGAGTATGTGCGCTTCTTGTTCGAACAAAATGCGATTTTCTTGTAGAAATATACAGAAACTAGGAGAACCCTCCCACATCTCTAGCACACAGGATACACTCAAACGTGTTCTGCAAGTCGATAAAAGTCTACAAAGAATGCATGGCAGCAGGAACCGTCTGTGTGTGACCTTATATTACTGATTAAACCAAAAGCAGTTATTAAATCAGTTATTAGAGCAATCATAGCGCTTTAGATATAGAAGACTGGGCTGGGTTAATCTTTTCTCGAGGCTAATTTATCCCACCACTGGTCTCGTACGAATCAATCCATCTTTATTTTTCTTCCCTGGGAAATGTTGTTTAAAAGAGTTAGTTCCCAAAATGTCTCCTGCTACTCAGGAAGGAGTGTTCCCGCATCATGAAGAGTTCCTACCTGCGCGCCCTCAACATGGCGTCCTTCTTCGTGGCCAACAAGGTCATCGTCTTCATCGCGCTCAGCGCCTACGTCCTGGCCGGAAACAAGATGGCCGCCAGCACGGTGTTCGTGGCGCTCTCGCTCTACGGGGCGGTTCGGTTGACCATCACCCTCTTCTTCCCCTCGGCCATAGAGAAGGTGTCGGAGACGCTGGTCAGCGTCCGGAGGATCAGGGTGAATATGAGCCTCGTGTGTCCCCCGTCTGTGGGCCGGGGTCGGTGGTAGGGGCGAGGGGGTTCTGAAGGGGATATGGACTGCAGTACTACAGCCATCTGACCTTTAGTGCCGTACAATCACCTGGTTATACACACATTCACACATTCATCCATTCATACACACATCACCCGTTCATACACACATCACCCGTTCATACACACATTCACACATTCATCCATTCATACACACATCACCCGTTCATACACACATTCACACATTCACACATTTATACACACATCACCCGTTCATACACACATTCACACATTTATACACACATCACCCGTTCATACACACATCACCCGTTCATACACACATTCACCCGTCCGTACACACATTCATACACTCATCACACATTCATACACACAATCACACATTTACACATTTAAAACACACATTCACCCATTCACACAGCGACGGCGTCGGCAGCCACGCCCGGCGACAGCCAGCCCGTCGGGAGCGGTTAGCGCGAGGTGTCCCGCTCAGGGCCACCGCGTCCCGTTCCACTGCCTCACCGTGTTCTCTCAGAGGTACTGGGTTTGATCCCCAGTGTCCGCAGCCTACCTGTCTGTGTCACCTGTGTCTGAAACCCCCTCGAGGCGCTCCGGACAGAAGCATAGGGACTCAACGGGAACCAACGACGTGGTTGACTGTGTGAGCGCAGACTGTGTCCTCGTCCCCAGAGTTTCCTGCTGCTGGAGGAGGTGGTTCCTCAACCCACTGGTCTTCCAGAGACGGAGCCAAAGGACTGCATGGTGCAGCTCCAGGACCTGAAGTGCTACTGGGACAAGGTGAGGCCCTGTTATCCTTTGAGACAGCCCAAAGCTTCAGAGAATAGTTAGGCTAGGCCACTTTCAGACTCAAAGTGCTTCACTTAGAAACATTGTCATACAACACCATTCAATAATAGATTATGATAGATAACAGTTAACCGGTGGATACATTGCATAACGCATAACACTTTGTATTGGAATCCCCTCCCAGACGCTGGACTCCCCGACTCTGCAGAATCTGTCCTTCACGCTGCGGTCGGGGGAGCTGTTGGCTGTGGTCGGACCAGTCGGCGCTGGGAAGGTGTGATTATGGTGTGGCGTGCTGCATTAAAGGACCCTACTTAATCTCCTAATCCTATGTAATCTCGCCCTATCGCCACCCTGCTTTTGACCACATGTGTGTGCCGCGTCCAGGTCTAGACGGAGAGCAGGTGGACACACAATGTTCACTAACGACTAACGATCTGTTTCAAACTCGTTTGTCGAGTTTGGTTTCCATAGTTCCCCAGGAGGAGAAAGGATTCAATTGACCGTGAATTTGTGATGTCTTTGTTTCCCACACGACACAACGCAACACAACGCAACACAACACAACACAACACAACACAACGCGTTTCAAGGACATCTGAGATGAATGAAGGAAAAGGTTCATGAATACAGTTGTGATATGACATTCATCAGTGTGTGTGTGTGTGTGTGTGTGTGTGTGTGTGTGTGTGTGTGCGTGCGTGTGTGTGTGTGTGTGTGTGTGTGTGTGTGTGTGTGTGTGTGTGTGTGTGTGTGTGTCTGTGTGTGTGTGTGTGTGTGTGTGTGTGTGTGTGTGTGTGCGTGCGTGCGTGCGTGCGTGCCTGCGTGCCTGCGTGCCTGCGTGCGTGCCTGCGTGGACACCCAGTCCTCCCTGCTCGGGGCTATCCTGGGAGAGCTGAACCAGGAGAGCGGGGTCCTTAAGGTCAAAGGTCGGCTGACCTACGCCTCCCAGCAGCCCTGTATCTTCCCCGGGACGGTCCGGAGCAACATCCTGTTCGGGAAGGCCCTGAACCCCCAGAAATACGAGAGGGTGCTGCAGGCCTGTGCCCTGAAGAAGGTGAGGGGACCCCCAGGGTAAATGGACTGCATCCATACAGCGTGTTACTAACCAGTGGCCCCTCAAAGCACTTTGCAACATCGCCTTTCACACATTCATCAGGGGCAGCCAGGGTGAGATGTCTTGCCCAGGGACACAGCTGTACCCTAAAGCGGGCCATGTCAGCTGTACCCTAAAGCGGGCCATGTCAGCTGTACCCTAAAGCGAGGCGGTCCTTTGCAGAGCTGCAGTGTTTTGATCCGAGGCGATGTCTGTCTGGTGGCTGGACGTCCTGTGAGGGAGGTCTAGTGGGGTCTCCATGGAGACGAGGAGGGCCAGCCCCAACCCGTCATTTTAGGCTTTGGATAATCGTTAGGTTGTCCGAATGCAAACAAGAATGCTCCAAAGTAAAAATGAAGACTACAGGTCCATTCCTAGTGCGCATCGCTCCCTGGCTTTACCAGCGGCAGGGCAGATGGTTGTGTTTCTATCGGAAGTCTTTGTCCTTTATTCATTACTACAGCGATGTCTTAATCATGCGAATAGCAGAACAATGTCTCATGCATGTGCTGCGGACGGTGGATCCTGGAAGTCAGGGGCTCTCAGATCCCCTCAGTGATGGAGTCACTTGGTCACCGCAGAGCTTCCATGCAGCGCGTACGTTTCACAAGGAACCCCCAAAAACACAGAGTCGTGTTAACAAACAGGAAGCCAACGGCAGGGACACGACCACAGAGCGACTCGCCGCCTCCGTCCCGGACACGAGGACAATCTCCAAAATGGACGCACGCGGCCCGCACGTACACTCTGTGTGCTTCGCCGTTTTATTCCTCTGGGTCGGGGTACAAACATCCACCGAGCTGTCACCCTGTGTGTTCTCCAGCCCCGATTCCTCTGGTCCCCATGGTAACCAGGACCCCCCCCCCTCTGTGTGTGCGCAGGACGTGGCCCTCCTGCCCGACGGGGACCTGTCTCTCATCGGGGACCGGGGAGCCAACCTCAGCGGGGGCCAGAAGGCCCGCATCAACCTGGCCAGGTGGGGGGACACACCTGGAGGGCCTCAGGGTGGGGGGGACACACCTGGAGGGCCTCAGGGTGGGGGGGACACACCTGGAGGGCCTCCACGGATGAGGTGGTCAGACTAGCGGACATCCAGGTGGGGGGGACACACCTGGAGAGCCTCAGGGTGGGGGGACACACCTGAAGGGCCCTCCAGGTGTGTCCCCCCACCTGGAGGGCCTTCAGGTGGGCCTTCAGGTGGGAGGATACATCTGGAGGACCTCCCGCTGTAGAGGGCGGTTCAGACGTAGACGAACATCACTCAGATGACGACCGAAACACTAAAAAAAGATGATATAGATCCAGGGTTTCCCACAGATGGTTAAGGTGGGGGGGGGGGGGGCTGCTAAACAACATTGCCAAATAACTGAAACAACAACAGTCAAAGAATTTGTGCAATTCAAACATTTTGAATATTCTATACAATATTATCATTTTGACTCCGTAGTTAAGGCGGCAGGCATGTGTTTCTTAAGCTGTAAAGTGCCGTGGGAAAACCTGTAGATCAGTTGACAATAATACAAATAGTTAATATGTATGATTGAAGGAATGTATGTTTTGAAATATAGATGGTCGGTTTTTTTACTAATGCATAAATTGACAATAATAGAACAGAAAAGGATTAAGATCACTGCAAACCACCTGAATTCACAAAAGTGTTTGTTAGAAGTAGAACGACTGCGTCTTATGCTTGCAAACTTTGGTTTCCTGTAAACACTGGCCCTTTGTGACGGAGGGATTACCACTGTTACGTTTAAAGTCCCTGGCTGAGGCGACGGCTTTAGCTCGCTCTCACTAAACCCTCCAAGGGGCTCCGCAGCCCCGGGCCCCTGCACACAGTTCGGCCGGCCCTCAGCCCGTCTTCTGTGTACAGTTCCGATACCGATACCAGTAGCGGAAATTCCTTCAAGATTGCCTAAAATGCAGCATCGGGTATCGGCGAGTACGCAAGTCTATGCACCGATCCGATACCCCCACATGACCGATGTACTACACAGGCGAAGAACATCACAAACACTACGGTGTTACGCTGCGATCGTCAACGGTCGCAGGTGGGAAGTCGGACCTAAGTGCGTTCGAGCTGCCAAGTCCAAAAACGTGGACACTTGACTACGAGAATACAAATGTATTATTATAGATTATAAATGTAAGAAAAGAATTGTGGACAGTACGTGAACAGCCTATACATAGCCGTCATCGTAAGAGAACCCTCCAATAAGAACACGTACGATCAGTGGTTACAAGGCTAGACGCTGAATCGGTATTTACTCGGTATCGGCCGATCGGTATCGGCAGGGCTGGCGCTGGCCGTTTCCGTACCCTCGGCGACTCGACATTAGGGGGGGGTGAAAGGTTATACAATTAAGAAAAAACAACTGTGGGCCTCTTCATAACTAATCGATATATTTTTGTAATTCAATAGTACTTGGTGCCCTACGCACTCTGCGTATAGGGAGCGGCGGGCCTGGGTATCGGGAAGGAAAAAACTGGCATGGGAACGTGTCGTGTGTGTGTGTGTGGTGGTGTCCCTCAGAGCGGTGTACCAGGACGCGGACATCTACCTGCTGGACGACCCCCTGAGCTCGGTGGACTCCGAGGTGGGCAGACACCTCTTTGAGGAGTAAGTCGCCCATCTGTTCAGAGTTACATTAACATGTACAATTAAGGGTGTTTAGCAGACGCTTTTATCCACAGCGACTTACAATCAGTACATTTGTCATAAGAAGTGAAACAATATATCGCTGTCAGCGCAGTAAAGATGTTTATAGAACCAAGTGCTAACAATCGCTAGGCTAACCCGTCCCCCGTGTACAGCGATGCTAGCAGCTACTGCAGATGCTACACAGTTAAGTACTATGAATAAGTGCAATGTAGATTAAGTGTGTACAATAAGTGCGTACATTAAGTGCCGGGACGTACAACCTTCCAATGGTGGCCGGAAGGGACTGGGTATGCAGGGTCGAGGTGAACTCTGCACAGGTGAGTTTTCCTAGACTCTCCATAGCCACCGTGCTCCTCCCCTCCTAGTTGTTGCATGTCGTACGTTCTGGCACTTAATGTACGCACTTATACAAGATACAAGATACAAGATACAAGATACAAGATACAAGATACGAGATCCTTTACTGTCATATACACAATGGAAACATAGTTTGCACTGGGCAATGAAATTCTTAATTTGCAAGTTCCCTTCACACAAAATATACTCAAAATAAAGTAGATAAATAAACTAAACTACTAAAAATATCTGTACAAAGAGCAGAATTTAGTTAAACAAAAACAGTTAAATATGAGGTGCTGTTTAGCATGGGCCATGTTGGCATACAGCAGAAGGCCCTGAAGATAAGTACACAGTGCAAATAAATACAGTTCACAGTATTGGAGAGAGTGCAAATACACGGTGTCATCAGTGTTTGAGAGAGTCCTTCAGCAGCCTGATGGCCTGTGGATAAAAACTGTTTTTAAGTCTGGTTGTTCTGGCTTTCTTGCTCCTGTAGCGTCTGCCAGATGGTAGCAGGGTGAACAGTGTGTGTAGTGGGGTTGTGTAGTGTCCTTGGTGATGTTGTGTGCCCTCTTTGTGACCCGGGTGTTGTAAATGTCTTGAAGTGATGGGAAGGCTGCTCCACAGATGTATTGTGCAGTTTTAATCACACGTTGGAGAGCCTTCCTTTCCTGTGCCGTGCAGTTTCCAAACCACACTGTGATGGAGTTGCTCAGGAGGCTCTCCACTGTACACCTGTAGAAGTTGCTGAGGAGTTTGGATGACAGTCCAAATTTCCTCAGCTTTCTTAAGACGTACAGCCGCTGCTGAGACTTCTTGGCTTAACGTGCTGGGTGCTGTGAGACCAGGAGAGGTCCTCGCTGCTGTAGGTGCCCGAGGAATTTAAAGGTTCTCACCCTCTCTACCCGAGTCTCGCTCGATGTGTAATGGACTGTGCTGGTCTCTCCTCTTCCTTGGGTCGATATTCAACTCCTTAGTCTTCTCTGTGTTTAAGGAGAGATTATTTGTGTGGCACCAGGACACCAGCTGAGCCACCTCCACCCTGTAGTCTGTCTCCACCCCACCAGTGATCAGTCCGATGACTGCCGTGTCATCCGCAAACTTGATGATGGTGGTGTTGCGCTGGGTGGAGGCACATGTCGTAGGTGAAGAGGGGGTACAGCAGCGGACTCAGCACACAGCCCTGGGGGGGTCCCTGTGCTCACCGTCCTTGTTGCCTGATGTCCGGGTACCAACTCTGACTGTCTGGGGTCTGTCTGTGAGAGAATGTCCAGAACCCAGTTGCAGAGGGAAGGGTGTCAGTCCGAGGATGAGGAGCTTCTCAGCCAGTCTGGTTGGGAGGGCCGTGTTGAGTGCTGAGCTGCAGTCGATAAACAGCATTCGACACATCTCGTGTCCTTGTTCTCCAGATGTGTGAGAGCTGCGTGGATGGCGGTGTTTACTGCGTCGTCAGTGGACCGGTTTCGACGGTACGCAAACTGTAGGGGGTCCAGGGTGTCCGAGGGGCACAATGGTGGTGGTGGTCTTGAAGCAGGTGGGCACAGAAGATTGTGAGATTGTAAATATCTGTTAGCACCTCAGCCAGCTCCTCTGAACAGAGCCTCAGTGCACGGCCCGGGATGTTGTCAGGGCCTGCTGCCTTCCGGGGGTTCGTTCTCCTCAGCGCCCGGCACACCTCAGCTGATGTCACCGTGAGATGGTACTTGGGGAGGACAGTCCGAAGGTTGCAGTGGTTAAAATCCCCTGCCACAACAAACACAGCGTCCGGGTGTGTAGTCTCGTGTTTGCTGATGGTGTCGTGCAGTAGTCCGAGCGCTGTGGTCCGGTCCGCCCGCGGCGGGATGTAAACAGCCAGGATAAAGACAGCGCTGAACTCCCTCGGTAAATAAAAGGGTCTGCACTTAACCCTCAGCTTAACCCTCTGTGTCCACTGAACAATGTTTCTCCACCACCTGAACGTCCGAACACCATCTGTTGTTGACGTAAACACAGACGCCGCCGCCTCTGTTCTTCCCCCGAAGGCGACGTGCGGTCTCCGCGGCGTACGGAACGGGTCTCAAGCCGGATGGCTGAGTCTGGCGTGTTGTCTTTGCTCCAGGTTTCCGTGAAAATCAGAGCACAGCCCTCCCTGATCTCACGTTGCGTTGTTGTCCTGGCTCTCAGCTCGTCCATTTTATTGTCTGTCGTATTGAGTTATAGTACTTAGTTGTGTAGCATCTTATCCTAGCTCTTTGTTGTATACGGGGAATGGGTTGACTCTATGGACATCCTTACTGTACCACAGTGATGTATTGTTTCACTCATTGTAACACACTTTGGGTAAAAGCGTGTTTTACTCTCAGAGCCAATCAGATGTGAGGACTCAGTGATGCTCTTGCTCTCTTCACTCTTGGCGAATTCGGTCGGAATTAAAGCGTAAACATCCTCTCTGAGGAGGGGAGCCCTCCGAACAAATCATTCTCCATTTCCTATGAAATTGATTTATTTGCTCCGTCTCTCGCTACACCTTCACCACACGTCGCCATGGCTCCGACAGGAACGGAAAGCTCCCGCCCCCCCCCCCTCGCGCTGATTGGTCCTAAAACATTTTCCAAAGGGGCTTTGACGGGCTGCAGTCCAGACTGATCCGCAGGGGGCAGCAGAGTGCGACCATGTGGGGTGACGCGTGGGCGCTGTACGCCCTCCGCCTGCCTCAGGTGTGTGACGGCAGGTGTGTGTCCCCTCAGGTGTATCTGCGGCGTGCTGAAGAAGAAGCCACGCATCCTCGTCACCCACCAGCTGCAGTACCTGAAGGCGGCCCACCACATCGTGGTGCTGAAGGAGGTGTGTGTGTGCACGTGTGTGTGTATGGGTGCATGTGCATTCTTGTATGTGCGTGCATGTGTGTGTGTGTGTGTATAAGTGCGTGCAGGTTTTTGTGTGGTTGTGTGTATATGTAGCCGTCACTGGGTTGTTTGTATGTGTGTGGGTGTTGGAATATTCTTGAGATTGTGTGTGTGCCTGGAAGCTGTTTGTGCGACAGCGTATGTTTGTGTATGTGTGCGTTTGTATGCATTCTTCCTGCATCCTTGTATAAATATTTATGTACAGTATTCTCTCTCTCTCTCTCTCTCTCTCTCTCTCTCTCTCTCTCTCTCTCTCTCTCTCTCTCTCTCTCTCTCTCTCTCTCTCTCTCTCTCTCTCTCTCTCTCTCTCTCTCTCTCTCTCTCTCTCTCTCTCTCTCTCTCTCTCTCTCTCTCTCTCTCTCTCTCTCTCCTCTCTCTCTCTCTCTCTCTCTCTCTCTCTCTCTCTCTCTCTCTCTCTCTCTCTCTCCCTCTCTCTCTCTCCCTCTCTCTCCCTCTCTCCCTCCCCCCTCATCAGGGCAGCATGGTGGCGCGTGGTACGTACAGCGAGCTGCAGGGCTCGGTTGACTTCCTGTCCCTGCTGAAGAGGAGGGAGGAAGAGGACGGGGGGGGGAAGGGGGGCGACCGGCCCGAGTCCCCCCCCCTGTCGCTGGGCCTCTCCTGCTCGGGCTCCGTGGCCTCCCTGTCCCCGTCGCTGGGGGCCTCGCTCCACTCCCTGGCGGAGACCGCTCCGCTCCACGGCGAGGAGGTACGTTGGTTCAGCAGGGGGAAGAGCGGGGTGACCTGTAACCCGGAGGCTGCTGGTTTCGATCCCCGGCTCCTCCTCACCGCCTCACCCTAACTGGTTGCTAGTTCGATGCCCGGTTCGTCGTGTGCCGCGGTGTCCCCTGAGCGAGACGCCTCACCCTGACTGCTCCTGACGGGCTGGCTGTCGCCCTGCCTGGCTAACCCCGCCGTCGGGGTGTGAATGTGTGTGTGAACAATTTAATGAAAGCGTTGGCTTTGGATCGAAGCGTCAGCTCATTGTAAAGTGTCTAAATTGTTTTTAAGCCTTCACAGTGACGCTGGATTTGTTTAAGAAAATCCACATGCAGTTGAGGTGGATTCAACAGTCGACATTCAGGGCAGCCGGCTCGTCAGGGGACGTGAGGGTGAGGCCCCCCTCGCTCAAGAGCACCTCGTCACTCAGCTAGGAGGAGCCGGGGATCGAACTAGCAACCTTCCGGTTACCAGCCAATCCGCTCTTCCTCCTGAGCCAAGCCAAACCCTTGAGTCTTGACACTCGACGTATTTTAATAACTTTTGTGTTCAGCGCCCAAGGCACCGGTGGCGGGGGGGGGGGGGGGGGGGTGGCGGTGATTGTAGCGCAGTGCCCTCCGTTTGACCCGCTCCGTCAACAATAGGAGTCTGGTTCTTTTGTGGGTCGCTCTATAAATATGAACCACATTTTGCACTCTGTGCTGTATCTGTAATCAGATGTGTGTCACGTGGAAACGCTTTCAACATTTTGAACCCAATCCCAATAGTTCCGCACTAGTAGGTTCATTTTAACATGAATATGAATACTACAGTGCAAGTGTACGCAGTAATGCTGAATTTATTTCAAAATGTTTATAATCAAAATTCTGTACATTTTGAACGCTGTTTATAATGTACAGACAACATTCTGTACATTTTCAACCCAAATTCTAAATGCACACCTAGTAGGTCCATTTCAACACAATTGCAAATAACGCAGTACTATCGAAACGGGGTTTAAAACGTTGTTTACACAGCATGACGAGGAGGCCTTCGGATTCTCGCTTGGCTGTAACTCCCAGTACCCCCGCTCCACCACCAGAGGGCGCCATATACCTATTTGTCCGTCCGTGCCGCGGCGACGCGCTCCTGGCCCGATGGATTCCGACTCCAGTGTGTGTCTTTAGGCATCCAAACCGATAGCGGAGGAGAGTCGTTCGGAGGGAACCATAGGCCTGCGTCTGTACCTCCAGTACCTAACGGCCGGCGCGCACTGGCTGCTGCTGCTATCCCTGATCCCCCTGAACCTCTTGGCCCACGTGAGTACCGCCCCTCGACAGGAAGGGCCTCCGCAGAGGACGCCGTATCTGTTACCCATTTCTCACGGGGCGCTTTGATTCAGTGTTTTAACCGAGGTGTGTGTCCCTAACGTGTTCTCTCTCTGTGTGTGTCTGTTTCTGGCCGCGCAGACTGCATATATTCTCCAGGACTGGTGGCTTGCTAACTGGTGAGACTATCACTCTGACAGCCCGGCACCGCGCCCCCCCCCCCACTGCCCGCTCCCATGAACTAATCAGCCCCGCGAGTTGAACAGCCTGGAGCCAAGAGAGGAATAAAAACCGCTGCGCGCCCCCGCCACCGCCACCCCCACCCCACCATTCCCCATCCCCCCCCCCCCCCCGGCCCCCCCGGCGGAGGAGAATAGTGTTTTTGTCGGCCGCTCTTTGTTGCCTCCACTGCGCCGGCCTTGTGTGTGCGGTGACAGAGGGGAGTGTGTTGTGCGTCTTGCCCTGTGTGTCTCCGCGGCGGTTGCGTTTGTTTGTCCTTGTGCCTTTTGATTCCTTTGTGCCCCCCCCCCCCCACAGGGCCTCTGAGCAGGGCCGGGCAGACCGCGGAGCCCACCTCCATGGAGCCCCCCCGCCACGGCTGGACCTTCACCTCTACCTCGCTGTTTACGCAGGTGGGCCTCCCCCCTCCCCCCCCCTCCTCCCCCCCCTCCTCCCCCCCCCCCCCCTGTCTCTCTGAGTGTTCATCTTTTCTTGTGTCTGTGGGCCATTGAGGAGTGTCAGCCATTCACTGCTCTTCTTTGGCTCTTGGCCCAAGGCCTCAGGGCCCCGTGTGTGTGTGTGTGTGTGTGTGTGTGTGTGTGTGTGTGTGTGTGTGTGTGTGTGTGTGTGTGTGTGTGTGTGTGTGTGTGTGTGTGTGTGTGTGTGCGTGTGCGGGGGTCTCAGCTGTACTAGGAGATAGCGGCGTGCCTCCTCTCTGGTCTCCACTGTTGGGTAACTCTGATATGCGGTCCCCCCCCCCCCATCCCCCCTCTCTGTGTCGTCCGTCCCGCCCCGTCCCCCGTCCCCGCCGTCCCCCGTCTCCCCCCCTCCTCACCTCTCCACTCCCGGTCGCTCTGTATCCACGGCGATAGATCAACATTAAAGCATAACTTAACCTTTTAAGCCCATACTGCGTCCACACCGCCGCTGTAAGTGCGCCTGCGCCCCTAACCCCCCCCGGGGCGGGCGGCGGGCGGGCGGCGGGCTGGTGGCGCCCGCTGACGGATGCCCCCCCCCCCCCTCTCGGTCAGGTCTCACGGCGGCGTCGGTGGCGTCGGGCTTCGCGCGGAGCCTGGTGTTCTTCAACGTCCTGGTGCGCTCGGCACAGAGCCTGCACAACGCCATGTTCACCGCCATGCTGCGCAGCCCCGTGCGCTTCTTCGACCGCAACCCCGTCGGTAGGACCCCCGCGCCCCTCTATGTACACGCACACACACGTTTATACACACACGCACGTTTATACACACACACACTAATGCTGAGGAACACGCACACGCTCATTTATACACAAACATTTTTTTTATTCACACACAACTTTATACAACGGTACACACACATTTATCCACACACGCATACATATATGTACACACATATATACACGCACACATTTATGCACAAACACACCACACGCGTGTTTATCTACACACACGCACGCAAAACGCATACGCATATTTATACACACGCACATGCACGCAAACATTTATACACACATGCACAAGCAACCACACACATACACACACACACACATATACACGCACAAAGACACACATACGCAAATGTATACATACACACACATATACACACACACGTATACACACTCGCGCATGCATGTACACCCCCCCCACACAAACACACACACACACAGGCGTGTACACACACACACACACACACACACACACACACACACACACACACACACACACACACACACACACACACACACACACACACACACACACACACACACACACACACACACACACACACACACACACACACTCAAAGCATATAACTAAATGACAGAAATTGGTCAGGAGTGTGTATTTACAATTTCACCTTATTTCATTTTCATCAATTAGAGAAAATAATTGACCAGCCCACCAACTGGTTTCATACGTACCCCGGAAATGTTTGCGTCTCCCAAATGGTCGAATCTCTCGGCCATCAGTTTGTGCTTTTCATTTTATTTCACGTTGTGTGAACATGCAAATATCAGTTCTGAAAACAATTGGACATTATCAGATTGGCGACAGAAAAGCGAACAATTAATTGTTCGTTTTGATAATAATTCTAATAGTCATTTATCTAGTTAAAAAAACAGCAGCAATAAATTGTTGCTAAAGCCTTCAGAAATGAAAGTATTATTCCAACGTTCTAACATCAAATATTTGTGAGTGAATCTAAAAATAATAATTTATGGATTAATTAATAAAATATGATCATTAGTTTAAACCCTATTTATTGATGTATTTATGTAGGAATGGGCTATCAGTTACACGCCGCACAAACACACACACGCACACAGCAGTGTGTGGGGTGATATGTAACCCCTCTCCAGTAGGGGGCAGACTCCTTCTGAGCTATAGCCTTATTTAACTCACTTCAATTCAAACCGTCTCTGATATCTCACTGTTTCCCCTCGCTTGCTAATTGGGTAAAATCCAAATCCACACACTCTAAATGTTCAGATTTGCACTCAAAGCAAGAAGATATTTCTCTGCTTCGTTGCGTTTATTCTCCACTCAATTTAATTAGCGTAAAAGTATTAGCTTTGCAACCCGATGAAAAGTCAATTGTATTAGCCTTTTAACAAGATCATTAACAAGCGGCAATACGTTACAAACGCAACGCAAACATGAAACACTGACTCAAGATTATTTTAAAGGAATTAAGTGGCAGTATTAACGATAA
>OLKM01001516.1:121099-127799 GCA_900291075.1 Melanogrammus aeglefinus
TGTCAGTGTGTGTGTGTGTGTGTGTCAGTGTGTGTGTGTTCAGTGTGTGTGTGTGTGTGTCAGTGTGTGTGTGTGTGTGTCGTCAGTGTGTGTGTGTGTCAGTGTGTGTCAGTGTGTGTGTGTCAGTGTGTGTCAGTGTGTGTGTGTGTGTCTGTGTCAGTGTGTGTGTGTCAGTGTGTGTGTGTCAGTGTGTGTGTGTGTGTGTCAGTGTGTGTCAGTGTGTGTCAGTGTCAGTGTGTGTCAGTGTGTCAGAGTCAGTGTGTGTCAGTGTGTGTCAGTGTGTGTCAGTGTGTGTGTGTGTCAGTGTCAGTGTGTGTGTGTGTCAGTGTCAGTGTGTGTGTGTCAGTGTGTGTCAGTGTGTGTGTCAGTGTGTGTCAGTGTGTGTGTCAGTGTGTGTCGGTGTGTGTGTGTGTGTCAGTGTGTGTCAGTGTGTGTGTCAGTGTGTGTGTCGGTGTGTGTGTGTGTGTCAGTGTGTGTGTGGTGTGTCAGTGTCAGTGTGTGTGTGTCAGAGTGTGTGTGCAGCGTGTGCAGTGCTGCTGATAGGACCCCCCTCTTCCATATTTAATTGCATGAAAGGGAAGCAGAGGAGGTTGGCGCCGCGGCTGGCGGCGGGCGGGGAGAATGGATTCACCTTGTATTAGTACGGGCAGCCTGGGGCCCGGGGGGGGGGCCGCGCTGGGGCCCCGGGCCCTTCACGGTCTTACAGGTGAGCCGTGCCACCTCATGCCTTGGCAGCCCGCCCCCCCTCTTCTATCACTCCGCCCCGACTGAAAAGAGCCGCTCCTCGAGGAATGGCCCCCGCGCCGCGGCCCTCAGACCGCCGCCTCTTATCGAGATGTTTACAGCGAACAGCGATTCTGCAACATGGGCCCCCCTTGCGCCGGAGACGGGCCCCCACTGTTCCACTTTCTTAACTGTGATTACCGAGCCCCCGCGCGCCTCAATATCTCTTCCCGAGGGGGGGGTCCTGCCTCAGATATCTCCCCCCGACCTTTTAAAGAAGTGGCACACATCACCCCTGGAGCCCGCCGCGACCGGGGACGGTTTGATGCTAACGCGGCCGGCTGTGTCTGGCCGCAACCCCCCCCCTCCCCCCTCGCCTCCCCCCCCCGCCGCCCTGCCCCCCTCCCACACAATGGGGCAGGTTGTTGACAGCCGCCCGGTGTGATTGAAGCCTTTGTCCGCCGGCCGTCCTTACCTCATAGGTATTTCCGTGCGGCGCAGGTCTTTGTGTAACGCCATCGCTGTAATGCATCTGCCCGGCGTGGGCTAAGTGGGAGAGGGGGGAGAGAGGGGGAGAGAGGGGGAGAGAGGGAGACGGGGAGGGCTCCTCTCTCTCTCTCTCTGAAGCCGCCAGGCCGTCCAAGCGGCTGACGTCTGACGGGCGCGCCGTGTCCGGGGCGGGCGGGTGGTGATGTAACCCCCGGAAACAGCAGCCTCGCTCGGCGCTCGCGTTCTTGTTGTCGTCTTGAGACGCGTGGATCTGGGTCATCGCTGGCTTAAGACGGACGGACGGAACAGACAGACAGACAGAAGACGTGGTGTGTGGCTCCGCCTCCCCTGGTTTCAGACGGGCGGGGATGGTTGGGGGGAACACAGCCCTCGGTGCAGGGGTGGTGGTCTCACCAGAAAACCCTGGTCTCGCCCACCCTTCCCCCTCTCCCCGCCCCCCTAAAGGTCTGTGTGTGTGTGTGTGTGTGTGTGTGTGTGTGTGTGTGTGTGTGTGTGTGTGTGTGTGTGTGTGTGTGCGTGTGTGTGTGCTGTGTGTGTGTGTGTGTGTGTGTGCGTGTGCGTGTGTGTGTGTGTGTGTGTGTGTGTGTGTGTGTGTGTGTGTGTGTGTGTGTGTGTGTGTGTGTGTCTCACACCAGGGGAATAAGATTAGCGGGCCTGCGTGTGCAGCCTGCGTACGCCACTTGACTCTGAATGCTGCGGTCGCGGTGGAATGATGCGCGCGTTGCCGGCGTTATGAGACGGCTGTTACGGCGCCCGGCCCCTCGTCTGCACGCCGCCGCCGCGCTGGTATGTTCCGAGGCGCTGCGGCGGCGGCGGCGGCGTGTTTCGGATGCGGCGGTAAGCGGCTTAGGGGCCGTGCAGAGGCGTGATTTCAGGGTCCACCTCCGTGGCGCTCGCTCTGAGCCTCTGAGGCGGCGGCGGCGGTGCGTCGGGTCAGCCCGGCCCCCCCAGCTTCCAGGCCCCCCCGCTTCCACCTCCAGAACGGAAGCAGCACCCAGGGGCCCCCGCTGCACCCAGGGGCCCGACGGCCCCCCCCGCCGCGTGGCTGTAGAGATACATTTGCATGCCTCTTGTGGGCTTCGTTCCGCCGGCGTTCGGCTGCAGCAGAGCGTTGGATCCTGAGCGGGAGGGAGGGGAGGGCTGCTCTGTTTGTGTTCCCTCCTCGCCGCCGGTCGGCCCCCTCGCTGGGGGAGGCGGGTTCGTACCGACCCCTCGCTGGGGGAGGCGGGTTCGTACCGACCCCCCCCCCCCAACAGTCCCTCTACACACCGACCGAGCCGAGGGGTCCGTGCTGCTGCGGTGAAGGGCCCATGAAGACGGTACATGGACCGCGGTGATACAGCGCTTTTCTAACCAGCGGCCACTCAGAGTGCTTTAACATTCACCCGTTCACACGCCGACGGCCGTGTGAGCCACGCGGGGCGACAGCCAGCTCGTCAGGAGCCGTCAGGCTGAATGTTAGCTGTCAGGGACGCCTGGATAGCTAGGAGGAACCAGGGATTGAACTAGCAACCTTCTGGTTACCAGCCGACCCGCTCTACCTCCTGGGCCGCAGGCCGCATCGGACCACCACAAGATCCACGACGACCGGTCCGGGAAGAGTAGCATCCAAGTGGAACAGCTTCCCGAGGAAGCCTTTCCCAGTCGAGCTCAGCTCCTCTGGGGGGCGCACCCGATCTCTTGAGGTTCTGGTAACAGACCAGACCCTTGTGTCTTCCTTTGGGGCGGCGGGGGGGGGGGGGGGAGAGTGTTCCTCTCCTCCAAGCCCGGGGGCTCCTCCGTCCCACAGATTGGGTGGCGCACTGAAAGTGAACTGCGGTGTGTAATCTCAGGCACAGGCCGGGGTCAGCGGAGTGCTTATCACGGGGTTGCAATCGACAAGGGAAAAAAGTACCTGCGGAGCTGTGGCCACAGACACACACAACACAACACCTGAGAGCCGGCTGGACACGGCTCAATTAGACGTCATCCACACTGCGGGCCGGGGCCGGGGACGGCAGGTACACCGCTTCTGTTGCGCCTTTGTTCGCGGGACAAAAGGCTCCCCGGCGCATTGAGCGAAGTCTAGGGCAGTCTTTACGGAGCGACGGCCCAATAATGACTCATTGTTTAATCTAGATAGCCCTCTCTCTGCGCTCGCCTGGACTGAACTCGATTTATAGACCCTGTGCTATTAATAAAGGACGGCGTTCAACAGTTGCTGAAGGGGGCGGGGGGACTGCGGGGGGGCGGGGGGTGGTTATAAAGGAACGGCCGGCTCTTATCTGGGCGCCGATTAGCTAATGCGCTCTGCATTGTCCGGGCTCAATCATGTTTATTTGATTTTTCGTTTCTCCTGAATGGGAATATGGCCTGTAATTGAAGTACAATCTAAGAGGGGGTTTCACTTTGCACACTTTAGCCCGCAAACAAGATTAGGGTCCGTTCATATCTGTATATTTTATTTTTTAACAAAGCATAAGCTCTGCTGTGCAAAAAAAAAGAATCCAAACTGTTTTACCTCTACGTCCGCTTCACGACAACCGTGACACACTCAATCAGTTCGATATTATTAACCACAGGTCCCGTCTCAAAGGGGCTGAACAGGCCGTACATTTATGACCCCCCTCCCTGACCCAAGCCCCCCCAGAGGGCGAGAAAAACTCCCTTAATGAGCAAGGAAGACATTTTGAGAAGGAGCGCAGAGTGGGGGACCCCTCCTTCAGAGTGGGGGACCCCTCCTTCAGAGTGGGGGGATCTCTCCTTCAGAGTGGGGGACCCCTCCTTCAGAGTGGGGGATCCCTCCTTCAGAATGGGGGATCCCTCCTTCCACAGATGGTCAGGAGTGCAATGGGGGCCATAGTTGATAGTAGTCACACCACACACACACACACGCACGCACGCACGCACGCACGCACACGCACGCACGCACGCACAGCACACCACACACACACACACACACACACACACACACACACACACACACACACACACACACACACACACACACACACACACACACACACACACACACACACAGTCATAACTAATGGTCCATTTGAGCGGAGCCACACTCCCCTTAACCCCGCGTTGTCTCCCCCCCCCCTCAGGGAGAATCCTCAACAGGTTCTCCAAAGACATCGGCCAGCTGGACTCGCTGCTGCCCTGGACCTTCGTGGACTTCATCCAGGTGAGTCCCCCCGGCGTCGCCGCCGCCGCCGCCGCCGCCGCGCCGCCGCCGCCGCCTCGGAGGGGCGGAGGCCATTTCACGGCTGGCTGGCCGTGCTCTGTGGGCCCGGCGCTCTAATCTGGAAACAATTACTGTGGGATTACCGGCCGCGCCGCCCAGCGCCCGCCGCACACATTTAATAATAAAAGCGCCTGTGCATCGGGCGAGGGCGTGGCCCGCGCCGCCGCCCGCCGAGCTGAGGCGCCGGGATGAGCCGTCCGCGGGGGAGGTGTGCGGGGTCTGGGGGGGGGGGGGGGGGGGGGCTACAGTAGGAATAATGTCAACAAGGAGGGGTTTGATGCCCGGTCAGACAACGGGGTCGAGGACGGGGAGCGGGCGGTGGTCAACAGGGGTGGGGCTGTTGGGGGTTGGTCTTTCAACACGGGTGGTGGGGGTGCTGGTGGTGGTGGTGGTGGCAGGGAGGGTGGGGTTGGTGGTTGTCGAGGGGGGTGCTGGTGGTGGTGGTGGTTGGCAAGGAGGGTGGGTTGGTGCTTGTCGAGGGTGGGGGTGGTGGTGGTGGTGGAAGTGATGGTGTTTCAACAGGAGTGCAGGGGGCGGTGGAGGTGGTGGTGTTGTTGCTGGAGGGGGGGGTGGGGGTCAGGTCATCTGATACAGATACAGACGGGGTCGGGGTCGGGGGGGCTTGGGGCGTGTCTACCCAGGCCGCGGTGGCCAGCGGCCGCCCTGCCGCGCCGTGGCGGGTCGGGTTACGGGGGCCCGGGCCGCGGCAGTGACGGTGCTCTTCCAGCGGAGCCTGCGGAGATGAAGCAGCTCACGGGCGGAGCGCGACAAAGGGGGGGGAATGTAGAGCGCACAATTCAAGGTGGAAGGGCGGGCGTGGCCCCTTGGTCGGGGCCGAAGAATAGAACAAAAGACGGGCTGGAAACGAATCCCTGCCCCACAATGCCTGAGTGATGTTTGTGGCAGATACTCATCTCACCGGAGACAAAAGCCATCTTAAATGCTGAACGCACAAAGGATCATACCACAAAAGGGGTTTTGTCTGCTAGAGTTCGAGGAAAACCCCCCCCAAGCCACCCCCCCCCTCCCCCCCCCCCACTCCTCCATTTTGATAGTAACATGAATACCGGCGAGGGGGGGGGAAAATAATAACGGCAAAGCCAGGAAGAAGTAGCCCACCTGTAGGTCTGACTACACGGAGCAGGGAGAGCAGACAAAGTCTTGTCGGCGAGAGAGCAAACCTGCATCAGCGAGGCGTCGGGCGCGCTGTGTGTGGCGGCCAGATCGCAGCCCTGCACGCTGGACAGACGACACACACACACGGGGCGTTTATGAGGGGGAGACGGAGGGTTTGTCGTTGGGGACAAAGTGCTTTTTGTCGGCGGCTCTTTTTGGGCCGTGCGTGCAGGTGTCTTTCACGGCGAAGCCCCGTTAATGCTTTCAGGAAGGACGGTTCTCCCATCCTTTCTGTCGGCATTTAGAGAGTATTAGCGGGAGAGAAAGGACGGGGATCCCTGGCCATTGTTGCCCGTGTGCAGAGCGCACATTCCCCCCCCCCGCTCTCGTTGTTGAAACGGTTGTCAGAGCGGAATGGAGTGGACCTTCATAAACAATGCCCTAAATGGTTTATCTGTCTCCATGGGAGGAGGCCCCCGTGTGCCTCTGTGTGGGGATTTGCAGGAGACCAGTTCCTTTATGGTGGAGTAAGCACATCTCTTCCAGTTCCTCCACCCCTCCCATACACGCCTCCACAAGGGGATTCCCTCCAGCCGGCCGGGCCCGGGACACACCCCAGGGCCCGGCCGCGCTCCCCCCCTCGGCCCCACTGCCTTTTATTTGGTCTCATTTAGTCGCCGTTTAGCGTATTGAAAAGCTTGTCCTCCGCTTTCTACGGAGTTCGGTGACGGGGGACAAAGACACAAAATGTCAATTAAAAGAAAGAGCCTCAGGGGTCGCGGCGGTGGGCTTTTGTCCGGACTTGACCCCTGACCCCTCGGAGGGGGGTTACGGGACAATAGGTGAGGTTAGGCCCCCAGGAGCCGTCATCGGCCGGCCCGGCCCGTCAAAGCCACCGACCGTGGGGGCCGTTATCACTGACACTCCCGAGGGGCTCCTACCGGCAGCCCCGTCCCCGTGAGACGCCGTCGCAGTCGGGCTGGGGCCGAGGGGCCGAGGGGCCGAGGGGCCGAGGGGCCGAGGGGCCGTCCTGCTGGACCAGGATTAACCGCGGTGACCCGGAGCGGGGCTCTGCCCTGACCGAGGCTCACCGCGGCCTCGTCAGTGTTTACAGGCTGTAAA
>OLKM01001517.1:0-2500 GCA_900291075.1 Melanogrammus aeglefinus
ACCCCACCCAAACACAACACACACACAGACACGCACGCCACGCACGCACGCACGCACGCACGCACGCAACGCACGCACGCACCACGCACGCACGCACGCCCACGGCACGAGCAACGAACGCAGCACGCACACACACACACCACACACACACACACACCCCAACTCCCTTCCATATCACACACACACACCACTCACATTCTACTACTTCTCTCCCTCTCTTCCTTCATACACCCACACACAACACACACACACGTCCCCCAAATACACACACATCACACAAACCCCACATACACATCACCCTCACCTCCAATCCACATACACAAGAGACACACACACACATACACCACACCACTACACATCAACACACTACACACACATCACACACACACACACACACAACACTACACACCCCAACCCCCCATACACTAAACAACACACACACACACACACACACACACACACACACACACACACACACACACACACACACACACACACACTCTCTCTCTCTCTCTACAACATCACACACACACACACACACACACACACACACACACACACACACACACAAACACACACACACACACACACAGATACTTCCCCCCATACACACACACACACACACACACACACACACACACACACACACACACACACACACACACACACACACACACACACACACACACACACACACACACACACACACACACACACACACACACACACACAACACACACACACACACACACACACACACACACACACACACACATACACTTACATACACACACACACACACACACATACACTCATTATCTCTGGCCTGGTGGAGATGAGAGGCGACGGATAGGATAAAGATTTAGGGGATTGATGTTCCTTGACCTCTTCTCAAATTTTACCTCTGCCCACCGTCGAAATCATGTGCTGGTTTTTTCCAATCGCTAAAGGTCCATTGCGAATATAAACTCTCTCCTTCTACTTTAAATATATCTATAACATGCCTAGAAGTCGCAGTGGGTGCGTATAAAACAAATAAACAACCTCCTGGAATGAGGATGTGGTTTTGCCAACGGGTCACGATATTTTAAATGAATAAATTAGTAATAAAAAAGATATATGATTTTTGACTTAATTCTCAAAAAATCAAATATCTACATGGGGGTGCTCTGGGAACAAACCAAAACATAAAGGCACCCGTTTGTGAATTTAAAACTCATGAATCCGATACAAATAATTAAATTATAGGCTGTCTATCGCGCAACAGATCTGCGAGTTCGTCTATATCCCATTACAAGTAATCAATACCAAAGTCCCAGGATGACCAATACATGCAAACCCCACCTGCTTGTATCACGGACCCAGCTCGCATTGACCATACACACGACCACTGTTCCCAACACAGATGCATCACTGTTCTCATTCGCTTTTCATATCGATTTTTCGTACCACTATCCGCCAACTGCATCCTGAGAGATGTCATCCTGATACGCTTCTGTTCATAATGCAGGCCCCACCGATGGGGTTGACCCAGCCTGCCACCTTGGCCTCCACTGCGGGGGGAACATCCCCCGGTCCATCCACGGCCACCCTTATCTTACCGCTGGAACCAACCTGCCCCCCAATCTTACCCCAGGAGAGGAGACAAGATGAGCTGCAAATTGCCATTAAGAGCGAGTTTTGTGGACCAACTTGTTGTAAGTAAAACGCATGAAGGATATTCCCTCTGTGTCCATCTCCTGGGTAGGCACGCGCACTAGATAAAACCTAGCAGAGTTCTCAACAGCCCTGACTCAGCAAGTTCTCTATGCCCGTGTGGGTACCTTTGTCTGCAATGTCCTCCTGCTGCCCTCTGTACTACCATAACACTTTCCCCTCTATCTCACATTCTATATAATAAAACATAAAAGTGCAAATATAAATCTAAAAAAAGAAGAAGGACACATAGCAGAGCCTGAAGGTTCACCTTCTTTGACCTTCTCCATGCATCCCACAGAGAGGTCGTCATGGTGAGCCCGACCACACACGACAGCGTGGATCTTATCCGACTGTCCACCCGCCCTCCTCCACATTACCTACTGCTTTCATATCTTGTAATAACCCCAGAGAGGAATGGTGTCCACAGGCGAGACTACCGGTCTCTATGAGTGGTTAGGTAAAATAAGAGGAGCCTGGCACGTGTGGGATCTCTGGGACTGTAACATCTGGCCATGGTGGGGAACAATGAACTCTAACAGATCTACAGAGCGGCGGAGGGGTCGCGCTTCGGCTCCTGCGTGGTTCGCGCCGTGCCAGGTCTCCGTGCGGCGCTGATGGGTCCTTATAACCTCCGGGGCCCGGGCGGCGAGCGCAACAGGGAATCTCTTTTAACCCCGGAGCGGCCCCGTCAAGGTGAGGCCGCCCGCGGCAAACAACAAGGCCTACTTATGTCAGGCGGTGGCGGACGAGCGCAGGTCAACTGTTAATGAAAGGCGGGGCCGTCCCCCGTAGGAAGGTTTCG
>OLKM01001517.1:7500-67500 GCA_900291075.1 Melanogrammus aeglefinus
TTCACCACCGCCTGCTCAGAGATCTCTCATCGAGCTGCCTGCCTGACGTGAGCATCACTTAGCCTGGTTTTGGATTTTTAAGTTGAACAAAAGTATGAACACGTCATCCTACATCTCTGGGAGGCAAAGAAAATCCAGTTTTAACTCGAAGAAAAAGATAAAGCCCAGTGTTTTTTTTTTTTCAAACTCAAAAACAATGCATCTTGGACATAAGGAATTAATGGACTTGTTGTACGCACATGACGTCAACTGTATGGTTTATTACGCCTCACCAAGTTGAGAAAATCACCCCCCACTACCACCCCTAGTCGTTCATGGGTAAAACATCTTGCAGATGACAACGCCTGTACACATATTCACAATGGGATCATTTGCAAATGTACATTACTCCACTAGCTTGCCATCTCAAATGGTTCAATTACATTAACTCCAGGACAATCAATGAGGCTTCAAAACCACATTCTCAGTGCAAGTACAGAGGCCAGGAGTTGGATTGCTATCCGTAAACCCCCTCAAACACCGAATGTAGAACCAGTTAAATCCATCCAACAACACATAAACGTGACCCGAAACTAATCAGCATAAGCTAGCTCTTAAACAAAAAAAAGTATCGGTTCGGAAAAAAACAAAACAAAACCAAACAATGCAACGCAGCAAATGGTGTTTATTGTCAAAGTGTAGATAGGGGGGGGGGGGGGGGGGGGGGCGGGTAGAACAATGTTAATATGTGCATATTTCATTACGGTGTACTCTTATAGTTGTGCAACAAACTAAGCTACAGTATATACAGACACCTATCATTAGACGGTTGATCGCAGGATGACAGTGGTTGTACTGTATAACAGTAAATCTAGTGGGCCGGGCGATGCTTGGGACTGGACAGCCTTGTGAGGTCGTCCTCTGCAAGGGGGGGGGGGGGGGGGGGGCCCAAGACTTTGGTATCGTCTGTTTGTTTGTTTCTTTTTTTCTTTCAGAAAAATGCAAAAAAAGTCAACGCTTTACTCTTACAGTGTCAATATCAATCAACCAACACAACTAAACACATCCATTAAAACATCCACGGGAATATACGCAACGCAACAAATGTTATGCAGAAAGAAAATCCTCTTTTTTTTTTGTCGCCCGTCTCTCTCACTGCCTCTATAGCCTTTGTCGATAATCCAGTAAAAGGTTAAACGAAACACTTAAAAATGTTATACATATCCCATAAAAAGCAAAAAAATAAAATAAACAAAAAATAAAAAGAATAATGTTATGAGAACTCCCCAGTCTCTAGAATAGCAACAATGCTTTGTGAAAAATATACGTATAAGTAGAGTGAACTAAACATTTACATGATTTTACAGGCGGAAAAGAACATCTTTTTTTTTTGTCGTTGACATACACACATGGACAAAATTGTTGGTACCCCTGTTAATGAAATAAAAACCGACAATGCTCACTGAAATAACTTGAAACTGACAAAAGTAATAATAAATTATAAATTTACTGAAAATTAACCAAAGAAAAACGGCAAAAATGAAGCATACCAAGAAAAGAACACTGTCCCTACTGTGAAACATGGAGGAGGCTCAGTTAAGTTCTGGGGCTGCTTTGCTGCATCTGGCACAGGGTGTCTTGAATCTGTGCAGGGTACAATGAAATCTCAAGACTATCAAGGCATTCTGGAGAGAAATGTGCTGCCTAGTGTCAGAAAGCTTGGTCTCAGTCGCAGGTCATGGGTCCTCCAACAAGATAATGACCCAAAACACACCTAAAAACACGCAAGAATGGCTAAGAGCAAGACATTGGACTATTCTGAAGTGGCCTTCTATGAGCCCTGATCTAAATCCTATTGAACATCTGTGGAAGGAGCTGAAACATGCCATCTGGAGAAGGCACCCTTCAAACCTGAGACAACTGGAGCAGTTTACTAATGAAGAGTGGGCCAAAATAACTTGACAGGTGCAAAAGTCTCATTGACAGTTACAAAAATCGTTTGATTGCAGTGGTTGCCTCAAAAGGTTGTGCAACAAAATATTAAGTTAAGGGCACCATAATTTTTGTCCAGGCCTGTTTAATTTGTTTTTTAAAATGATTCTGTTGAACCACAATTCAAAAGCAATGTCTGATTTCCATTGGTTAATTTTCAGTACATTTTTATTTAATATTACTTTTGTCAGTTTCAAGTTATTTCAGTGACCATTGTGGGTTTTTCTTTCCTTAACAGAGGGGTACCAACAATTTTGTCCACGTGTGTATTTCCTTAGGATAATACAGCCCCCACAGTCTCGTGAACCGGCCTTAGCGCCGTTCCTCCCATCGTAGTCCGTGGTACACGTGGCTCCTCGGCCAATCACAGGGCTGTGTGTGTATTTGCATTGTGTACACATGTATACAAATACTCAAGTTTACATTTGAGCACCTGGCGTATATGGCGTACGTGTCTACGTCTGTCTCTACGTGTGTATGTGTGTGTGTGTGTGTGTGTGTGTGTCTAAATCATTGTGTGTGTTTGTGTTTCCCGATTGGGGGCCACCGAAAAAAGAAAAATCGCTCATGTCCCTGGCCGTGGCCGGGGCTTTTAATTTTCTCTCTCTCCCTCTCTCTCTCTCTCTCTTGCTTGCTCTCTCTCTCTCTCTCTCTCTCTCTCTCTCTCTTGCGCTTGCTCGCTCTCAACAGTCCCCCGAGTTATGCGAGTGGGGCTCCCGTCTCCATTTTCCAGTCTCTCTGGTCGCCGGTGGCGTCGGGCTGGCCCGCCTGCTGGGAGGTGGCGGGGGACAGGGACATCTGCCGGCGGGGGTTCCCGCTGTGCATGGTGTTCCAGTGCCGCTTCAGATCCGACGCCTTGATGAAGGCCTTGTCGCACGAGCCGCAGTTGAAGGGCCGCTCGCCGCGGTGCTGCCGCTCGTGGTCCTTCAGGTGCGACTTGTGCTTGAAGGCCTTCTCGCAGATCTGGCAGCCGAAGGGCCTCTCGTTGCTGTGGACGCGCTCGTGCCGCTTCAGGTCGGGCCCCCGGATGAAGGCCTTGCCGCACACCACGCAGCGGTGCGGCTTGAAGCCCGAGTGGATCTTCAGGTGCTCCTTGAGGTGCGCCGCCGTGGTGAAGGCCTTGGGGCAGTGCTCGCAGCCGTACGGCCGGTTGGCGGTGAGCAGGCGCTCCTTCTTGGCGTTGTGGTCCAGCGGCTTGGCCCCCGTCGCCTGGCAGGAGCCGTGGTCGCGGTGGCCGTACAGGAGGTACTCCAGCTTCATGTCGCTGGAGGAGGACGAGCCCCAGCCATGGCCGTGCTGGTCCTTGCCCATGCTGGTGCTGTAGTTGTGGGGCTGGGAGACGTGGGAGCCCCCGGCGCCCATGCCGTCCATGCCCTGGTCGTAGAAGCTGTTCTTACGCACCTCCTCCATGGCTAGCTCCTTCAGGATGGCGTCCTGGGCCCGCATGCCGTGGTCGCCCGGCGCCTGGTTCTCCCGTGTCTTCATGTTGGTCAGCTCGCGCTTCTGGGTGCACAGATTGTCCAGGAAGTTGATGCCCAGGATCTGCCCAGACGACATCATCATGTTGATGTCCTTCTTGCGCACGGCCAACCGCGCCGTGTACATGTAGTTGAGCACCTCCTCGAAGATGTCCGAGCGGATGAAGTCCAGCTCCACGATGGAGTTGTCCTCGTCGCTCTGCTTCTTGAAGAGCTTCTTGAAATAGTTGCTGCAGGCCGCCAGAACGCAGCGGTGGGCCCTGAACTCAATGTTCTCCACCACCACCACCACGTCACAATGCTCCCCTTCCATCCTCTGTTGGTTGAGCATCTTCAAGAAGGTGGCTTTATGGTCATAGTCGATATATCTTAATAAGTCAGACATGTTGCAGCTGTAATAGGGCGAACCTGTAAAATATGTATAAAAAAAAATGCAACATATAAACAACGTGTGCTATCATTTCAGATTAATGAGAGGACATGGAGCACAGATATGAATCCTGCAAAAGTACGGTGTGGAACATTAGCAAAATTTGCATGCCAATTATGATAATTTATACAGCAGAAGTACGCAACTGTCATTTAGTTTCAGCAAAAATGCAACCAAATATTAATAACGTCATATTTAAGACGGTCCGGCACAACTACGCGTCGAGAACAGATAAAGTAAACAAAGGTAGGCAAGTCAATCATGCAGAAAACCTTCGGCTAAAAGGCCCGACAGCGTTAAAAAAGCGCGACTGTTTTTCCGGCAATAAAAAAAACAACAGCAATAGTGAGAAATTATTGAAACAGCCGAAATGCAAACAAATAACTTTATCGCACTATTTTCTCGCCGGCGTTGTTGCGTGCGAATAGGATAACCTTAGCAAGAATATTTCACATTTCACTGCGCCCAGCCATTTTGGTCAGCAAGCCTCCATTGGCATGTATCGGTGTCTTCTAACACTTTACAAATACCCCGGAACAACGATACACCAGCGATAACAAACGCGCACCAAACAATCCCACTTCCCGGAACCCATTCGGTACAATTAACGGTGAATTAAAATGTAATACCCGAAGCCTGAACGCGATCCTTATGTTGTCACGCAAGGCAGTCGACGACGATCCAAAGCTGTCGTTTTTCCTCTTCCTCCTCTTGTTGTGACTATCGGGCTCCGGAGGAAATGCTGCATTTTATTGCTGCCACCTACAGCCCCGGAGCACGCACGGCTCCATGGGTGGGGCGTCGGAGGAGGATGACTCCTAAACCTTTGGGGAAAAACCTCGAACCGTAATTATTGCCGCACCCATAAATGTGCACTTTGCATAGCTCAAGGGTGCGCTTATTATGAAATAAATTATGTTATTCTAGGTGGTGATTGACTTTTGGCACAAGGCGGTTTTAATCGCCTCCCTCGTAGTGAAATGGCTCGCACTAGGATGTGTACTTTAAATGTAGACTTATGCCAATGAGGAGCCAGCGGTAGTTTATGGTAATATTTACACCAAATGCAAAAGCGTTTAAAAACTAATAAAATAAACTAGGTTTAAATAACTTTTCGCATTTTATTAAGAGACGGAACGTTGAAATACGTCAAGTATGCTTCCAGTGAAACAAACGAAAATCAGTATATTTTTTTTTTCCCATCATAGCTACCAAAATCGACTTCCATGGCAAACATTGATTGAAATATATTTTAGAATTTGAAAATGTTCATGACATTTTAAACAAAGCTCCACCGACCACAAAATTCAATAATGTAGTAAATATTTTATTTCAAAAGAAAATGACAAATTATAATGAACACACCTTTATTTCACCATTGAGAAGGCATGGCTGTACATGAACGACACGTGTTATTTTAAATAGATGGAATAGTTGAGAGGCATATAGCTTACACATTCAGGGGGGGTAGACAGAATACGCTTGCTTCAGCATCAAATGTCGGCGGCGATCAAAGACATGAACATGTTCAGCCATATAAAAAATAAAGAAAAATCAAATCCTAAAAACACATTCAAGGCTTGCACTGGCACAAAAATCAAAAACAATCCGGCGCAGACGGGGGATTTCTTTGGAGTTTAACGAAGAAATCAGCCTCTGCTTAAGCTCCATGTGAGATGCTTGTGTGAAATAAATCAAAAATACTGAGATGATCAACAATAAAAACAGAATTCAAGTGCACATGAAAAACATCATTGGTGGAAGATATATGCTTTGTTGTTTGGTGTGTGTGTTATTTTAATGAGAACGCTTCTTGAGGCCTATGTACAGTACAAGTACAGGGGTGGTAATACTGGACTGCAGTGGTATAACTTGGCGTGGAGTTGAGTGGTGAGATGAGGTTGGCACGTCTAACGCTAGGCTACATGGGGGTGTCCTCTACATACACAGCCCATACAAAGCACTGGGAAGCTTTTCGGAGTGGATTTTGGCTTCATTTCATAAATAAAACTGCTGCAATTATTATTCTTCATCTTAATCATAAAAAAATGCATCAATTTCATAAAGGCAGTAAAGAGAGAGGGGGGGGGGGGTCGCCTATTGGCTTCCCTGCACAAGAATAAGTATTCTGCGAGTCAACAAGAGATGTGTTATATAGTGTCGTTGTATCGTCTTGCTGTTTATTTTTGATACTGCAACGTTGCACCCTTCTCATGCACAAATGCACCATTTTGGGATGGACAGAAATGGAGGCAAGCCGCAGTCGCTGGAGAGCAGCAGCCATCAGTTCCTTTAGTGTTCCCTCCTTACATATACGGAACCCGTGGTGGCTGATGGGGGATGGAGTCCTTGTGGGAAATCATCCTTATTCCTACGAGAGGGAGAACGAACACACACACACACACACACACACACACACACACACACACACACACACACACACACACACACACACACACACACACACACACACACACACACACACACACACACACACACACACACACACACGATATTAGGCACTATGTTGCAAGAGTTGCCGGTATCATGGTCACACTTTGCGTCATTGAGCAAAAAGTAATTCCTGTGTCCGAGGGCGATCATGAATGAGTGAGAAGAATGCTGCACTTATGCGCTGCCAATGGGATTTCATAGCAATGGATTGGACCAAGAATAATCCACCACTGTAGATTTTTCTTATTTAATTTTTTAAGCACGAGCGGTGTTACACTGAAATTCCTTTAGCTCAATGGAAGAAGTGTACAACCGCCATACTTGCGACTGTAATTTCTAGAGTGTCTTGAAAACACGACAGCAAGCGACAACACTGACACTAAAAGGGAGAGAGTTTCCCTCCCATGGAGACTTCGTAGGGCTAGGAGGCAAGGAGATAACGAAATAGAAGGGGAGCTACACAGGGACAGTTTGTCAGACGAGCTGGCAGCATCTGGTAGCATCTTTGTTCCTGATCTCAGCCTGTATTCCTGCTCGTTCAAACCCTTTCTCCTCCGCTGACAGCTGTGACAACCAAATATTTAATTGGCCGCCTAGCCAGCATCACGACGAGGCATGTTTAAAATAGTCGTTAATGAGTGCTCTACATTTGCAATTGGCATGAATATGGCAATGGCCTTATTTTTTTTTCAGTTAATCCATTCGTGCCTTTGTCGTTGTACATTTTTTGAAATGTACTGACTGTTCAGATTTATTTATTTATTTAGCTTTTTATTTTATATTTAAGTTCAGACAGGATGCTGCGGACCCTCTAACCTCCTCCTGAAGGGAAAGAAGACACACACACACACACGCAGACACACACACAGAGGAGTGCGAGTAAGGTGCATATATTAGATGGCACGCACGTCAGAGAGAGCAGGAGAGGGCGGGAGGGGCGGCCGGGGTGTGTGTTTGTTAGTCCGTGGAAACAAAGCCGACCATTCCCATCTGGTGAGTCACGCGAGTGTGCACAGGCACGTAAACACACATGCAGGCACGTACACGCATGCACACGCATGCACACACGCTCACACCGCCACCTGTTCCTTCACTACAACCCTGAACCGTGGGCCTACTTCATATCAGACGTGAAATCCCAGGAGTCATGGTGGTACGAGTTAACGCAGACTGCGATCGAGGGGAGACACAAACGCATGCAAGCGACCCGCGTCGGAATTCCGCAGAGAAGAGAGTTGAAAATGAGAAAAAAAAAGGGGAGAAAAAAAAAAAAAAAGGATTAGAAGGTTAGAATGTAAACAAAAGGAGGGAGCGGGAGATTGCATTGCGCGGCTCTGTGCCAGACATGAATCTGACAAAAAAGACAAACAGGCAAGTTGAAACACAAGCCCCGACGTGCACAAAGCTGCCGCAAATGTTGGAAGAAAACAACAACCTGACCTATCTTATGGACCTAAGGTGGTTTGTTCACCAAACGGAGGGATGAAATGTATCTGCACATAACAGCCTTTAAAAAATAGATGTATATCCACATCTTTTTTTTTAGCATTGTTTCCTGCTCAGCTTTTAGTAACAGCGAAGCAATAAACACTGTTTTCCCCTAGGATGTCTTCCAGCAGAGGCGCAGAGGCGTGTGCACGGCACTGAGGTGCGTGTGCACAGCACTGAGGTGCGTGTGCACAGCACTGAGGTGCGTGTGCACGGCACTGAGGTACGTGTGCACGACGCAGATGCGAGCGTGCACGGTGCTGATGCACGAGGAGGTTCTAGTGGCACCACTACAACTCTACGAGATGCATTCCACTGGAAGTGGTCTGAGCCAATGGTATTTTGATGACAGAACAAGAAATGTCATGCGAGCACACTATAGCCTCCAGCCAAATTATAATGCCATAAATATTGGTGCAAGTAGTCTGCAATTTCTAGCCTTCCCGTCGTCTAGGTCAGAGGTCTTCAACGTTTTCCAGGCCAAGGACCCCCAAACTGATGGAGAGATGGAGCGGGGACCCCCTACTTATATATTGTATAAAATTGTGTTTTATATTAAACTGGTCTTATAGTGCCATGCATCTTAGTACCTTGTTGTTTTGCATTCAATACTAAGATATTCAAATAATGCACAGGTTCATATATTCATGTTTTCATTTTAAACATGTGCAACGTACAGTGAGTAGGGTGGCCATGCCCCTGCCATTCATAAACATAACATAACATAAACTGATAGCTTCCAAGATCAACAATGTCTGCAAATTGGATGTAATCATGCATAAAAGCAATTCAAATGGACATTTTTAGCTTCTTCCTTACCACTCCGCGAGCAGTCCGGTAACTTATCAACCCCAGCGTGTCCGGTTGCTAAGCGACGTCAACATATTTGGCGGGCTATTTCTGCTGATCGCTTAATTTCCCGATAAATGACCGGCGTTCTGTACATTATCCCTTTACATAACAGCACTCTCTATCTCCCAACAGTCTTGGCCGCGCACTCTCATCCTACGTATTGTTTGCGGCGGAGGAGGGGGTAGATATAAAGACCGGACGAGAAACTAACGTTCCTGTGCTGGCCTTCTTAATTAAAGGAGCAGGCAGAGAAAAGCTCTCTGCTGCTGGGCTTTCATTAAAATCCAATACATAAAAATGTCGCAGCCAGTCCAGATGTGTCAGGTGTAGGCGAGAGATAGTACTACATTCGGATCGCATGATAGGAATAGATCTATTCTGATTAGAAATCGGATCAAAAGTGTCCATGTAAACGCGGCTAGTGTGTTGGATTCATGTTAATGTATATTTAAAGACATTTCAATTTGTGGAAAAAAATTGCAGGGGGAATATAAAAAAATGTCTAATCAACCAAAACCTTCGCGACCCCCCCCCCCCCCTGCAGTACCTCTGCGGACCCCCTAGGGGTCTCGAACCCCCTGTTCAAGACCTCTGGTCTAGGTTCAATAATACTGTTGCTTCTGTTCCACCGTATCAAATATGCAGGCTTCTATGATTAAGTCTCTTTTTTTTTCTTCTTTATGCTTCCTACCTTTAGTCTAACATTTTATGGGCTAATTCCGCCTACAGTATAATTATGGGCTTTTAATCTTCAATAGCAGAACACTTTGTGGTCAGGATATTTTCCACAATATTTCACAATGAAAATAATGTCAATTTAACCATTGAGAGGAAGGGAGTATTATATGTAATAAAAAATAATGCATTTGGGGCGCCAAACTTAATTCTGAATAAATAATTAATGGTCTAATAAATGACTGCAGTAGCGCTGGTCATCCAGTGTGGCGCTGCATCACTGCTGAATGCATGGAGGGGGGGGGGGGGGACACTGGTTATATGTTGAATTACCTTGCCGATAGCTTCTCTAAAGACACGTGTTTGCACTCAGGGCAGGGCAGAGCCTTGACTGACGGCAAACCCCTCCACCATATGCCTCCAATGATTAATGCCTTTATGGTAAAGTCTGGAGTTGAAAACACACTTTTACACAGTCTGAGGCATATTTCGGTCTCGTCTGCGCAGTTATCGGATCAGATTACACGAGATACAGATGACAGTGCAGATCGTCAGCCTGGAGGTGCATTAAGGAGCAGAGCAGGTTGGGCCGCTCTCTCCCCCTCTCTCTGCCTGCCTCCCTCTCTCCCTCCCTCCCTCCCTCCCTCCCCCTCCCATCATGGATGGCTGGCGACTGTTTAAAGGGGGCTCGGCCGTGTTGACAGAAGCTCGCATTGTCATTTGTTTGCTAAACACCACCAATGAAACGGGAGCTGTAGCTAAATGGGTTGGTGTTAACTTGATCTTTGGGTTAACGAAACATGGGAGGTGAGTGAATCCCCCTCCAGACACTAAAGCAGCGTTTGAATCAAGCCACGCTGAACAAGGGCCTTCAATCTACAATGTAATCTATATACCCTGCATTCTGCCATCAAAAACATCACACGAGGCGGCATTGCATTCCCTTTGGAATTAAGTCAAGAGACCTCCGTCACTTGACTTTGGCCTAGTTTGACTCTCAATAACGTAATTCAGACAGTTTGGGTTCTGATCACGAAGGAGCGTCAGCAGGGCAGGTCTGGCGCTCCGCGTCAAAGGGTGTCACTCTCAGAGATGAAGCACACTGTGCCGGGTTCCCAGCAGAGGGGGGTGTTGCCCCCTGGTTACTGGGGATTGCATGAGAGTGCCAGCAGCAGCAGCAGCAGTAGCAACATTAGCACGACCAGAATAGCCCAGTTTAAAGCTTGGTCCTGGGGGGGGGGGCCAGCCTGTAGTTGACAGTGCGTTAGGAACGTGGGCCTTTGGCCCTGCACTGCGCCAGGGGAGCTTGGAAAGAGGAGTGAGGCACCGGGTGTTAGTGCTGCACAAGAAAACATTGTTGTCTGTACTGGTAAGGAGCTAGGTCTTTCACAGAGCAACGTGCAGGCTGGCATTCCTGGGTCGATCGCAAATCGGTTAAAAAAAAGGTTAAGTCATATTTAATTGTATAGGACTGGAATCGTTTTTGTAATGCAATGTGCACGCGCAGACCTCAGAACTCGAACATGATGCAACCAAAAGGTAAGACAAATGCTAGAGTGCAAATGCTAATGTCAACCAACCTGCACATTGCTCTTAACCGTACCAGTAAAGTGCTTGGACTTTAACCGTACCAGTAAAGTGCTAGGACTTTAACTGTACCAGTAAAGCACCGGTTCTTTAACCGTACCAGTAAAGTGCTGGGTCTTTAACTGTACCAGTAAAGCACCGGTTCTTTAACCGTACCAGTAAAATGCCGGACATTTAACCGTACCTTTGAAGATCTATACCTTTACCTGTACCGTTAAAGAATTACGCCATAAGCTGTATCAGGAAAGGGCTGGTTCTTTCAATGTACCATTAAAGATCTTGTTCTTTAACCGTACCAGTAAAGAGTCATGCCTTTAACCGTACCAGTAAAGAGTCATGCCTTTAACCGTACCAGTAAAGAGTCATGCCTTTAACCGTACCAGTAAAGAGTCATGCCTTTAACCGTACCAGTAAAGAGTCATGCCTTTAACCGTACCAGTAAAGGAGGAAAAATAGCTTATTGGAAGACGGTGTTGGTGGGGGCGGGGGGGGGAAGCAGCATGCTGAGAATGGAGGCCACACTTTGCAAGCTCAGTGCAAGCAGAACCAGAACCAGATGAGACCGGGACCTCGTCCTCTTACCTGGGTCAGTCCTCGCCCTCGTCTGGGGTGATCTCGGTCTCTTTATGGACCACTACTTTGGTCACTGACATGTCGGGGTGCTGCTCTTTAGCCTCCTTAATGGCCTGAGCCAGAGCCTACGCACGACGCGGAGCGGGGGAGTGCAGGGCGAGTAGATGGCCACCGGGGGGAGACAGAGAACAGGAACAGGGCGGGGGAGGGGGAGGTGTTGGTATTTTTTAGGTCAATCATGGTTGCCAATGTTAGGTCACACACATGTAGGAGAAAAAAAAAAAAAAAACACACCAGCGACGGCTGCAATACTTGGTTATCTGCCACCGGAAATTAAGGAGATGTTAATATTATTAAGTCAATGTGTGAAACAGGCCGCGTAGGGGAGCTCCACACGGGTCAACAGAGAACGGCTAAGATCTGGGGGGGACAAGGTCTCTATGGAGTTTTCTTCACGGTCAACTGCACAAATCCAATCAATGGCAGTACAGAGCGATGACAAATCAAGGAGAGAAAAATATAAATCAAATCGATAAACAAAAAAAGCAAGCGAGTGTGAGAGACACGACCGGGCGAATGAGTTAAGGCTAAGAGGAGACCTCATCGTGGTCGATGTCCGTGTCCCCCGTGATGACGATCCGCTTCTCGATCCTCGTCTCCGAGATGCCGCCCTTCACCATCTGGGGAGCGTGTGGGTGGGGCGACAGGGAAAGACCCCCCCCCGGGAAACCTTAGCATACCACTCAATGCGACCCAGAGCCCAGTGACTTAAAGGTTGCATCAGCGATGTTGGGCTGACGTCACTTCTGTTGGTAGTTGAAGTGTTATCCCAGACAAACAGAGCCAGCTCGCCCCCCCCCTCCCTTCCGTGCATCGTGCATTCAGTTAAAACGATCACGAACGCAGCGCAAAAGCCCACAACACCCACCCCCTTGTCGTTGATTGGTTGGAATACTATTTATTTTGGTTTTGATTGGTTGATTTGTTTTTGCGTGCGATCTCGGCACATAGGCTGCCTACAGAGACGCGTTTTTTTGACGGCCTGATTATGGGGCGGGCAGCAGAAAGATCAGATGTGTCGGCCTAGAAACGCTGGAACAACCTTTAAACCTACAGTGGATTGACTGAAATAAATCTAAAACAGACGGTTGAAAAGGTATAAAGTCTTCACCATTCAAGGTTGAAAAGTACATTCATATCATCGGAAAACATGAGCATTAATAATAAATTCAATGCAGTATGGCGGTTCAATTCATTCAATTTGCCATTATATTTGACTATTTGATCGTTAACAACTCTGGTTGGTATTTTTAGCCCCACACATAGTGACTGGGACCCCCTGGGGTTCTGATGATTAATGTTCACACACAGCTGTGCTTTTTATAGGACACATGGAAAGGAAACGTATCCCTCCACTCCCCCCCCCCCCCCCCCACAGTGTCTCCCCCGGCAACCTTAGTGATGTGTGTGGTTGTCGTGGTGCTGCTGGTCTCTGAGGTGATGGTCTGGGCGCTCAGCAACACCCCAGGGTCCACGTCACCGTTGGTGTCTCCCTATTAATTAACACAACAGTAGGAGAGAGGCAGGAGGGGGGGGGGGGTGGTAGACACACACACACACTGAAATTACCGGCAACACTTGTGACTTCAAACACTTACCGACAGATCTCCTAATAGGATAAACACGATCAATACTCACTGCTCAACACACAGGTGGTCCGGTTGAGTCAAGCTAATTGTATTTGTATAGCCCTGAACCGCAGTTACAGTCTCCAAGGGCTTTACAGGCCATATACTTATGACCGACCCTAACCTTAGTGCAAGAAGACGCTCCCTTCATCGCAGCCCTGAGAAGGAACGCAGAGGGGGGAATCCCCCGTTCCCGCGATGGTTAGAAGTGGTTAACAGGCTGGGTTTTTTCAATACTGATCGGTTATCAGTGTTGGTTCAGTGTATATCTTCACCATGTGTCAAACTTTGACAGGATGTGGTGTAGGGAAGCCATAGGGAGGGGTGACAAGACATTAAAAGGTGACATACTATACCACCAGGTGTGAGAGTGATTGGCCGTGACAAGCCGTTTTGAAAATGTGCCTCTTCTGACATCACAAGGGGGCGTGTCCACCTAGATGTGTGCTGGATAGATCAGTCTACCAGCCCACCCAGTGGACTGTTGCAAATCCGTCACACATCTAGGTAGACACGCCCACTTGTGATTGTCAGAAAAGGGCAGATTATCAACACGGCTTGTAACGGCTAATCACACTCACTCCCTGGTGGTATAATACGTCACCTTTAAGTGAAGTACAGCCATGTAGGCGACCGGTACCTCGGCGGACTCGTAGGTGATGGTCTTGGTTTCCGTGTGGACCACCGGTGAGTCCTTGGGGGCCGGCTCCTCCTGTAGCGTGGCAGACTCCGAACTCTGCTCAGACACCCGCCGCAGAGAGGGAGAACCACAGAACGAGGTCAGACACAAACCAGGCCGACTCCGGGACGAGTTAAACAGGCTTTTGAAACATGTTTGCACAGTGCAACTTGGACTTGGTATATATTTTCAAAATACCCAACGGAGAACCACTGACTAGACTGCCACACTGCACTGCCACCTGATACCCCAACTTTAGTTATACATCGCTCCACTTCTCCCCTATTACAACAAAAAACAACATTCGCTCCATCGATCTAATAAAGCCGACGTGCTGCCCTAGCCCACATCACATCGGGAGAGACCTGGACCAGGCTTACGGTCGCAGGCGTCGACCCAGCTATCATCGTCCTGCTCTCCACGGTGGTGGAGACCGGTGTCGGCAAAAACAACCGGGAGAGAAAAAAAAACGAAATTTACGAGTCTTGTTCACCGCTGCCCCAGTGCCCTCCAGTCCTGACTGCCGACGAGAAAGGATGAATAGTAGCGGTCTGAGTGGCTTGCCCCGCATTGCGTCAGGGCGGCCCTGATACGCCTACTCATGTGGCCTGGGGGGGGATCACAGAGGGGCGGGGTATACACGTTTCCGAAGGATGGATTGAGGCTGTTGGTGTGTTGGTTTTCCAAGCCACACTCTACCGCCCCCTAGTGTGCGGACAGACGCATGGGCCTTCTCTCTACGGGGGCCTGGCATGTGGACCGCCCATTGTTCGGTCGAACAACGCCAGAGTCAGCTGCTCTGCCAACCGAAAACAAGCGTCTCTTTGAGCCGCCGGGGACACTTGGGGTACGCCCGGCCCCGGCTCCGCGGAGCCCGACGTCATTCCCGCTCTCGCTCCGTCTGAGGCCTCCGAGACATTTACCGTCGAATCAGCCGGCGTGGCGTCTGTCACCGCGGCAGCGTCACCGTTCTCCTCCGGCTTGGGCTCTTCGGACACCTGGGTGCGACAAAAAGCAAGGCCCCCTATGGTTAGAGACTCCGTTACCACCGAAACGGTGTGATCAGCATGAAAGCGGCGAGAGGTACTGTCCGGTACACCTGTTATACAACATAAAACACTGGGATGGTTCTCGTCGTTTTTGTGTAGTTGTTGCCACGTACAGCTGGCATGGCAGCTCGGAGGAGGAACCCTGACTGGGTTCAGACCCCCTGTACGGTTGGGAGAGCCAGAGAAAGTAAAATAGGAGGTCACCTTGAGGAGGACGGGGCTCGGGGAGGAGGTAGTCCATCCCAGAGTGGACTGGATGGAAAGGAGGGATAGGTCGAAAGACGGGAAGGAAGAAAGAGGACAGTCAAATACACAAACACAGTCAACACGACGACAGTTACAACACAGAAGGAAAGAGGAAGGATGACAGGGGAATGGTGAACGGGGAACGCTGGAATCGAAAGAGCAGAAATGCGTTTGTATGGGTTGTGGATTGCGTGCAGCACCCTAGCAAGGTTCATACCTTTACACCGGGTAAAAATGTATTGTAAATATAAAGATCTAAATTTGTATCTCCGTCACAGCTAAGTGCGTTTCTAGTCATCTGTATTCAGAAATCCATCGCCTTGAAAAAGAAAAGCTGATCTTTGTGGAACTAAATCAGCTTACAACACAACCCATACAATATTTCTGGTTAGCCGTCATGCTGGCGGGGTGGGGGAGGGGGGGGGGGGAGTGAGGGGGAGGTAGGGTGAGGAGGGAGATAGCGGCAGCGTTGGCGTTGGGCCAGAGCTATGAAGTCACCGCTTCATAAAGGACTAGAGCTGAGAGGAAGAATGCTTCTGCTGTGGAAAACACTACGAAAAAACAACAACAACAACCACACAGCTAGGAGCTGGGCCATAACTCAGCCGTCTGTTGTTGTGCAGACCGCATACCAACCGCCAGTTGACCAGATTCGTAAACAAGTCAAGACGGTGAGTCGAGATTCAAATCGAGAACATCCGGCCAAATGGATTGCAATAAGAGCGTCTGTAACGACTCGACTCTGAACCGTGTGAAGTTATACATCGCCATGGAAACTCTCCGAGACGGCTCTCTCCGGGTTCAACAAGTGCGGTGATGTTTGTGAATAATCCACAGCCTTCAAAACAAAAAAGGAAACCAGTGCCACATTCTCTGTTGTCCCCACATAATCGACCCGCTCAAGTCAGCCGTCCATGTGAAGTAAGCAGTTATAAAATTCAACAACACCAGCCGTTGTGAAAAAAAATTATGGATAAAAGCGTAACAAGGCAGAGGGCTTGGAGGAGCAACTGAAAGATGTTGGTTTCTGCTTTGGGAGGATGAGCGAATGGCGCTTGGATTAGGGGATTGTTAGCCATGCAGAGCGGTCGGGTTAAGGTTCTCGTCGTCCTGGTTGGTTGTTTTTTCCGTTGTTAGAACCAGAGTCAGCTTGTAGGGTGGGTGGGGGGGGGGGGGAGGGTGCGCTGGAAAATGACCATTTAGGTCATTTTCTGGTTCTCTCTGGGAAAGCATACGGTACCACGTCTAGGCCGGTGGCAGACAGCTCGGTGGTGGCCGTGGTCAGCTCGGTGGTGGCCGTGGTCAGCTCGGTGACTTCGGATCGCTTGGTGACCTCGGACATCTCGGTGACCTTTGACAGCTCCATGACCTTCGACAGCTCGGTGTCCTCAGCCATCTCGGTGACCTTTGACAGCTCGGTGACTGCGGTCATCTCGGTGACCTTTGACAGCTCGGTGACTGGGGTCATCTCGGTGACCTTTGACAGCTCGGGGGCCTTTGACGGCTCTGTGATGGTGGACAGAGCGGCGGTGACAGCGGACAGCTCGTTGACAGTGGACAGTGCGGTGGCGAGGCCGCCTCCGGGCTTGACCTCCTGGGCGCTCTGGAACAGGAAGACGTCCTTCGGCGTGCCAGCCTTGAACTCTGCCCACTGCTCGCCTTCCTTCGCTGACATGCTGGTGAACTCTGATCTCTCCACCGTCTTCACCACTTCAGACACCCAGGAGGCCTTGGCCCGGGTGGGCGAGGACACCCCCTTGAGCTGCGTCACCTCGATGCGCCGGCTCTCCATCTTCAGGGCGGGGGCGTCGCCCAGGCCCAGGATCACGCCCCGGCCGGCGTACGCCTCCTCCTTCTCCGTGGCGGGAATGCCGCCATCTTCCTCGTCGGAGGCCGAGGGGACCTCGTTTTCGGCGACGTCTTCCGTTTCCCTGGCTGGAGGCTCGGCCGCATCCGCCTTGGCACTGTCCTCGGCCTCCCTGAGGATGATGAGGGTGCCCTTCTTGTCGATGATGGCCTGGGACACCTCCTGCCGCACGGTGCCGGGGCTCACCTTCACCACCGACCGCTCCGACGCCTCGCCCTGGGAGTCGGGCGTGGTCTTGTGTGCGCCCGCCGCCTCGCCGTCCTCCTCCTCCTCCTCCCGCAGGGTGGTGGCGTCGGTGAACACGTCGTCGTCCATGGTGGTGGACAGGCTCATGCCGTGGGGCCCCGAGGACGTGAGCCCGTCCGTGCCGTAGCCGTCCGCCACCAGTTTGACCAAGTAGCGCACCGCCTATGGAGAGACGGGGGGCTTATGGGACGCCGCGCCGCGCCATGTTAGTGGCTAGAGAGGAACGAGCGGCGCGCTCGGTCGTCCAACCGCGCGGCTGAAGCGCGGCAACCTTCAGGACTCAAAGACACTCCATACGTTAAACAGGACTCAAAGACACTCCATACATAAAATATGACTCAAAGACACTCCATACGTTCAAGACACACCCAAGAGGGGGCGCACAGGGGATTTAGTATCGGGACACGTTCTCTGCTTGCACCTGGATATATAGCCTTGTTCTAATGCTGCCACAGACACAGTGCAAGAATAACAAATAGCTTTACCACGCACACGCACGCACACACACACACACACACAGCGTCTCGTCGACAGAGATGATTTTCAAAGACGTACTCGCATGAAAACAACAATGCTAAAGTTTGCGATTTACCTCTTCTTTAGCCTCTGGCTCCATCTTGGCCTGGTCTGTGGCCGGCTCCTCTCCATTGGTCTGGGGGGGGGGGGGGGAGAGGAGAAAGGGTGTCACGACGGCAGGACCTTGACACAGAGGTGTTCAGCGTAGGTCTGGACAGCAAGGATGCCCAGAGAAAGGGTTTCTACCACAGTTGAAATAAGTCTGAAGAGGCAAATGGCCGCCTCTTCCAAAGGTTTCTCATAAGTAGGACTCAATCAAGGCACACCCGGTTGCACAACAAAGCAGACACCACTCATCTGCACCTTCGGAAAAAAAAGAAAGAAGGGAAAATAATACAAAGGCAACAAATCATACGGCAGCTCATCTCGGATATTGACTAAGCGCCTGCTCCATCCAGTAATTGGATTTACTAAAAATGCTTAAAGCGCTTTCACGTCATAGACCCACAAATAGACCCTGTGAAATAAGAAAAACACAATATTATTCATCCTTCGGTTGAATACATTTGCATTGGTTAACCTTTCCCTGCAGGGTACCTATATACCCTCATGCAATATTCAGAGCACTACTCATCACCCGAGGAGACAAAAACATACAGCCCACAGCTACTACTTAAAGTTAGATTTGTACTATTGCTCCGTCCCGTTGACCGCAGCCAGAGGACACGATAACGACGTCATGCCTTGACGATGGACATCATTGGGGCACTATCTCCACTAATCAGACTGTGTTAAGAGGTGCACACCCATTGTGATGAGACATGGGGGCACAGTGGTTCAACTCTAACCCACCCTCCCTGAGGTCACTGAGGTCCACTGACCAATTACCACTCCATCCCTCCGTCAAGACTTAAGAGCAGATCTGGCTTTTTCAGTCGTTGGCCCCAGACTGCGTAACAAACTCCCTCTTCATGTTAGGTTAGCCCCTTCGGTTCCCAGTTTCAAATCCCTCCTAAAAACTCTTCTCATGCATTTAACTCCATATAAGTTGTATTATTGTCTGTGTCCTTATTCGTGCTTTAAATTGTTTTTATGTTATTTGTGTGTTTAACTAGATAGTGGATTTGTGCAGCACTTTGGTCATCCGTTGTATTAAAAGTAAACTTGACCTGAAACCTCCATGATTGCTTACAACCCTTCGTTAGCCAATCACACACGAGCCTCGACGTGTCGTGGTGGTCGCGGGGGGTTGGCTTACGTCCTGGGGGAGGAGCAGGGGCTCGATCATGGGCGGCTCGTCCGCCCGGAGCGAGCGGGCGGGGGACGAGGAGAGCCGCTTCTCCCACTCGGTGGCTCCGGCGCCCGCCATACTGGCGTCGCCCGTCTCCAGGAAGGAGCGCTTCAGCTCGCTGATGTTGGTCTGGTGCTTGCCGAGGTCGGCCGACGCGTCTGTGTCCTGGACCAGGGGATGGGGGGGGGGGGTGGTGAGGTGCGGACAGGGGGCAACGGCGGTGAGAATCACAAGGACAGGCCATGCATCCAGTCCGGCGGTAGGGGTCGTGGGAGGCAGTTGACGCCGGTATTTTTTGAGGAACTGCTGCCGGGTCAACTGCTCCTATGACCCCGTCACCTCCCGGTCGCACTCTGGAAGAGAGGCCGTCCGCGCCAATCCCTCGCCGTTTGGGGCAACATGAGGGGCAAATGCAATGCATGATGCGTGCCAACGGCGCTGCGGAAGCGTCCGGAGACTCGCTTGGTCCAATGAAAAAACCAACGGAAATGGGAAGGCTTCATGCATGGCTTTACGAGTCCGGGTCAAGTGCAACACTCCCAATCCTCGTTAGTTTCACCACTCTGCAAACCCTGCGTTAGTTGAATCCGTTAAAATTCACTCAGTCAAATGTGTGCATCTGCAAGGATGTCACCGTTGGGGATATCTTAACGTTCTGCAGTCCAAAACGTCTGACGTGCTGGTCAGTTACACGGCTAGAGCCTTTACGTTTTTACAATGGAGGGGGTTATGGTTCTTCAAACGTTGCGTGCCGTCATCATGCGCCACTGCCTTACCCACCTCTAGCATCAGATTACTGTGCTTGATAAAAACGTTTTCCCCCTTCACGCGCCTTATGAAGCTATACTGTGGAGACACAAGGAGGGAGGAAGCCCCGTCAGCTGAGGGGTGGCTTTGTATACAATGCTTCCTTCACACAGAGAAAGGGAGGAGAGAGAGAGGGGAGAAGAGAGAGAGAGAGAGAGAAGAGAAGAGAGAGAGAGAGAGAGAGAGAGAGAGAGAGAGAGAGAGAGAGAGAGAGAGAGAGAGAGAGAGAGAGAGAGAGAGAGAGAGAGAGAGAGAGAGAGAGAGAGAGAGGAGAGAGAGAGAGAGAGAGAGAGAGAGAGAGAGAGAGAGAGAGAGAGAGAGAGAGAGAGAGAGAGGGGGGGAGATTTGACTTCAAAATCGATACGCCTGTAACATGCAGCATCCACGCCGGTTACTGCACTGTACAGGGAACTCATGAGAAAACTTGAAATGAAACCTTCCGGGCCGTGCCCGAAAAGAAAAAGAAAGAACTAAATAGAGGTCAAATCAAAATGTGCTCCAAAAAAGAAGAAGATGAATTTCTCCAAGACGTACAAACAAAAGCACAAAAGAAATCAGATGGAAAAATGAATCCATTTTGCCAAGAAAAATCCTGGGCAAAAGCACGGTGGTATTTAATTACGGTGATAATGTGTATGGTTATTGCGTCCTCATAGCGTTGATGGTGGCTGTAGGCGGCAACGTGTCACAAAGGAAAGGGATGCTTTGTGTTTCGGTAGTGGTGGTGGTTCTGATGGTGGTGATGGACGGGTGAGCGGAGAAGCTCAGAGCATCTGATTGGCTGAGCGATGCAGAGGGCTGGGCCACGAGGCCCACTCAGCAGCGTACCTGGGTCCGCATCTCATAGTCGTCCTCTGCCTCCGACTGGCAGCCGGTAGAGAGAGAGAGAGAGAGACAGAGAGAGAGACGGAGACAGAGAGAGAGACGGAGACAGAGAGAGAGACGGAAACAGAGAGAGAGACAGAGACAGAGAGAGACAGAGAGAGACAGAGAAGAGAGACGGAGACAGAGAGAGACAGAGACAGAGAGAGACAGAGAGACGGAAACGGAGAGGGACAGAGACAGAGAAAGACAGGGAGAGACAGTGGAAGACAGCAAGAGAAAGAGTGAGCCAGGCGAAAAGACGACCAGGGATAAAAAACGAGAAGAGGTGAGACTGGCATTGTAAGAGTCACATGACAAGGAGAGAGAATACACACACACACACACACACACACACACACACACACACACACACACACACACACACACACACACACACACACACACACACACACACACACACACACACACACACACACACACACACACAATAAAGGAAAGGAAAGTCAATGAAGGGATTAACGTGGCCTCTGAATTTCTTTCTACAGGAGGACCCTAAACGTCATGCACTTGTACACATGCATTACTGAGAGGACGCCACTCCTTCTGTATCCCTCTTGTCCGGTTTTCCGAGAACAGTTCTCTCATGCATTAAAGACTGCAAACAAAGAACCCCCCCACCCTCCCCCTTGACAACGGCACCATCTCTGCTCAAACATTTACTGTGTGGATTGGCTGGGATGTGTCGTGGTCAGGTCTCTCTTGTTTTAAAAGATATTGCGACAGACCTCGCCAGGGGATCAGGGTGTTGTCACTGGTATTGGCCATACTGTTTGATTACTCTTTTCTATAACCATTTGTTCGTTTGTGTACAAACCTCCGTGGCAGTCGTCTCTCCGTCAAACGCAAAGTCGGTTTGCTCGCTGTCGGTCTGTTTTGTGTCAAACAAACCGAACCAATTCCCATCGAGAGCAGGAAACAAAAACGAGAGAACCCAACTTTTGAGTTGTTTGAATACATTTTAGACATTCAATGAAAGGCACAAATGAAAACAATGAGAGGTGTATCACTTTTTGTCCCATTGTTGTAAATGCCACATTGCAAAATAAAAAAAATACAAAAAAAAAAAAAAAAAAGGGTTTCGTCAAAATAAAAAGCAAAGTAAAAATGAGCAAGCAGCACAGACAGACTCAGAGGAAGTAGAAACCTTATGTCAGTCACTTTGACACCTAATGCATCATCTTAACCCTGGCGCACAGGTGGAATTTATTATGAAAAGGTTCCGGTTGTAAGGAAAATCGACGGAATTTCCGAAACTGACGGGATGAGTTAATTAAGTGCTCTCCTTATGTCAAAAAAAACAACCCAAAAAAACAGAACCAGTAATCTGACTTTCAGGTCCCCTCCTCTACAGACGTGCAGGGTGACGGTGGGGGGGGGGGGGGTTGCGATGGAATGGGATGGGCGTACAGGCGCGGCCGCCGGCCGTGAGGAACGATGAGTCAGTGGGTCTGAGGAGAGCATGACTAATGGGTCTTGCCCTCGTTGCCCAGAGTCGGCAGCTCCCACAGAGCAGTGTGCTTAATGCATTACTTGGCCCGTTGCTGCAGGCCCAGTCTGAATGCAGGAGAACCCACTGACCCGCATCACACTTGAGCAAGCGGTGGACAAGTGTTTCCATGCAGCGCGGATCGAGCGGTATGTCAGGGTGGTGACTAGAAGGGTCTAGACTAGGAAAGTATGCAGAGAGGGTGGAGGGGAGAGACTTGAGATGGGTTAACCACAGAGGTGTGCAGAAGCGTTCTCTGGGAAGGATCCGGATGAGCTGGGTTTGGAGTGAGGTTGGTGAGTATGGGTGTGTACATCACATGCTATTTTTGTTGGTAGCGATAATGACGGGGCTCTCATGCAGAGGAGGTATGGAGTAGACGTCTTTAAAGGATTGCACTGCCCAAAAAAGTGGACGCATGAACCACTAGCCCCTTTATGCCATACTTTATAATGTTAGTGATGATTACATTGTTGTGACTATGACAGTCATGTCATGCTTTTTATGTTGAAAAGTGTGGTGATGAATTGATTATCACACATCCCTTGTGCAGACAAGAGACCTCAAACCCTGCATCAATGAGTCACACCGACTATGTTGGCGTGGTTTCAAGATCCTAGCTTCCTTGAGCTAAAAACACCCCTAGCCTCCCACCGCTGTCTACTGTCTAACCCTCTGCTGGAGACGGACAGGGAGCGGGCAGAGAGCCATCCCACGATGAGACGGGCATACGTGCAGGGTTACCACGACGACGAAGATGGAGGAGGGATGAGGTCATGTATGGGCGGGGAGGGGGGGGCGCGGACGATGAGCGAGGCGGGAGATCGGGTTCTGAAAGTACGGGCAACTTCACACCGAGGGGGTGGTGGTGGTGGGGGGGGGGGGGGGGCACTTAAAAAAAGCCCCCTCCTTCCCGACCTCAAGGGACCAGAGCCCGGGGGGAGGGGGGGACATGGTGAATGTTGCCCCGGCAATAAAAAAAGGAAGCGCTCCGATACCGAACCGCACACTGACACAGACACACACACCCACACACACGGGGGGCGTACGTGCACACACCTCATCCTCCTCCTCTTCCTCTGAGCTGTCATTGAATCCCTGCGCTATGGAGGCCGTCAGCGAGGCCGCCTTGGGCTCCAGGTAGCAGAGGCACAGGGCCAGCGGGAAGGAGAGCGTGAGGGCGTACGGCACCGAGAAGGACGTGGACAGCAGGAAGAAGAAGATGAAGAGGAAGCAGGGGATGAGCGAGGGCGACTTGATGGGCAGGAAGTGGTGCGCGCACTCGGGCAGGAAGCGCAGCTCCGCCAGGTCGGGGAAGCTGATGTAGCCGTCCTCGTCCAGGAAGGACATGACGTCGGGCAGGTGCAGCGAGAAGGAGAAGAGCGTGCCGCCGCGCCGCCCCGCCCCCTTGCCCAGCTCGCCTAGGCGCTGCTTGCGGGCCGACAGCAGCAGCACCTGCTCCTCCAGCAGGGCCGCCGCCCGGTCGGCGCGGGCCTGCCGCCGCCGCTGCCCGGCGCCGCCCGCCGGGCTGACGGACGAGGCGCGCTGCCGGGTCAACGTCTCTCGCCGCCGCCGCCGCCGCACTTTGGCGGAGGACACGGGCGAGGAGGGCAGCGAGAGCTCGGAGCGCAGGGGGTCGGAGGAGTACGCACAGCGCTGGGGGGAGGGGGGTGGGCGATGGGAAGGCGTGAGGATTGGGGTGTAAGGTTAAAAATGGAGAGGCGCGCAGTACGGGGGGGGGGGGGGGGGGGGGTGGAGCCGATGGGGGCGAATACGAATGAGCACACGCGCGCACGCACACACACACACACACACACACAGACACGCACACACGAGTATAGAGTGGGGTCAGAGAAAGGACAAGAAGAAGAAGAAGAAGAAGCTAATTAGTAAAGCGTACAGAGAGGGAAAAGACAGAAAGCCCCGAGGTCTACACACTAGGGGGCGAGCTCAGAGCACCTGGGCTCCGACTCTCTTCACAGCCAAAAGACACAAAGGAAAGGGAAAAGGAAGGAAAAAAAAGGAATAAAGAAAATAATCTTAAAAAGCTTGCAAAGACAAAGTCACACGACCGATACTTGGAAGGAGAGCGCCGTGTCCCCTGCGGTGTCCCCCGTGTCCGTAGACAACAAGGGGCCTTGTCCGTCGCTATGAAAGGCGTCGTTTGTGAAGGAGGGGTTAGGGCGCTCCGGGGCGCGGAGCGGCGCATCCATTTACCTTTGTGTCGTGTCTCAGCGGAGTGGTGGGCGTGGCCTCCGCCGTCGCCGTGGCGTCGGCCTGGCCGTCCTCTCGCTCTGCCCGCTCCTCCTCGACCTTCTTCTCCGGCGTTACCGTGGTGATGATGTCTGCCTTGGCCACGCGGTCGGCGGCGTGGTCCTTCATCAGGGTCTCGTGGTTCTCCATAATGGGAGCTGAGCGGGTGGTGGGGGTGGAGGGGGGGGGTGTCAAACGCGGGCCTCTCACAGTAAGACATCATGGCGTCATGGTTTCCCATGCCCGATCAATAATAATGTCAACATGATTTATTGACCCGAACAACGAGCTCCATTTTCTTTTTCTAGCAGATATATTGTGCTGCCCTTATGGCAAAGAACAGGGAAGAGAGCGCCAGGGGAAGTGGAACGGGGAAGAAAGGGAATAACATAGCCTAGGACCACAGGTGGGAATCGAACAGGGGCCGCTCCCGGGCGAACTCATGTTGGGCGCGCTACGGAGTCGAGCCACCTGGAGCTCTGCCGTCAAACGGCTGCTCTCTGTGCCAGGTCTAAATGGACCGTTGGCTTTGTTTGGGAGGATATTCAGAGGATCGATAACCTTTTGAATTCCGTCCTCAGACAGCATTGTCGGCTCATTTATCAGTTCTCTCAATGCCACCTCCATTCATTCTAATTAGTTTTCCTTAAGAAGGAGAAATGAATTAGTACATGAGTACTTTCCAGAGCTGCGTCTCTGGCAGTCAAATGGCCTGCTTACTTTTCCTCAGACATAATAGTTCAATTAGATTACTATAATGAAGTCTTGAAGACTTACTCACTTAATAATAGGAAACAATTGAGCAAAGCACATCGTAAAAAATATAAGGTAGAAAATGCAAATGTTGTACCTTATGTATGCAAGGTAGAATGTACCCCCCCCCCCCCCGCGCGCTTTGCAATGTATGCAACACTAGCATGTAGTACAACTACCCAATATGCAATGTCATAAATATAATTTTTTTTTGTGGTAGAATGAATGAATGAATGTCATCCAAATCACATTCAGGCATTCATTCTCCCTCCGGGGGGGCGGGGGGGGGGGGGGGGGGGTGCTTAAGGGCTGAGGCTCTCACCTCCATCCAGGCTGCGGGACATGTTGTAGCGCTTGCTGGCCGAGCGCTCAAAGAAGGGCGCGGGCCGGATGATCTGGGAGCTGGCCCGTCGGGTTTGGGCCTGGGTGCGCCCGCTGTACCGGAACTTGGAGCCAAGGCCCAAGAACTTCTTGGGGGGGGCTTCGGGGGACACCAGCCTGCCAGCAGGGGGGGGGGGGGGGGGGGGGGAGAGACAAGTGGGCTCCGTTAAAAATCAAATAGTCATTAACCGACGGCGGGTGTTAAAGGCAGGCGGTCTTTAGCCGATTGCAGTAGGGCCGAGCTCTCCGAGTGGCCAACAACGTGCGTCGCAAACTTATTGCGTCAATAAGTTTGACTAAAAGAGCAAAAATATCTCTGGCCGTGGAGAGAATCGAAAACCCGCCCTCTTGAATACTAAACTAGCGTCGCTACCGCTTGTACCACGATGGTATCATTGACATCCACTTGTTACACTTAAATTAAACTATATCATTATATAACGAAGAACTTCGTACATAATATACCTGATTAGGCTTAATGACATTTAACAAACCAAATAGGCTATATATAATATATAAAATAGCCTACGTTATTTGAATACGCCCCAAATTACAACTAATATATTTTACTGATAGAGCAAAGATTTCTTCAATTTAAACTGTAGCTTACTTCAATAGAAAAATATTTAAATAATATTAGCAATAAAGAGCTGTAGGTAGCTATCGCCAGAGAGCATGGCTTCCTGGTACTTCAACCGTTGCAAAAAAACGGTTAATAACCCGTTAATAATGCAAATTAACTGATTAACGCCCATGGACTTTGAGCGACCAAGCCAGCCAGCGACCACAGCGACCGAGCAGCCAGACGAGCGACCAACACAGCGACCAACGCGACCTACGTCGCGACGCACGTCGTTGGCCGCTCAGAGAGCTCGGGCCTTCCTCGCCGATTGGGCGGTCGAAGGGCAGATACACACTGTGCACTTCTCACAACGGGCCGCGGTCGAAGTAAGACCATCGTGTCCCAGCTAAGGGTCTGATTAATTCTAATGGTTGTTTTTAATCCCTTTGACGGGGTGACTACAATGTGTAAAACAAAAACACATCATCCGTTTTCAACCTTTAGATGGCAGCAAACTCCCAAAAGTGACCTAGTGAGAATTAATTCTTTAAGGGAAGAATGAACTCCTTGAACTCGTCCTTGTGAGTTCCACACTTTGCTCTCTTCACATGCTTTGTAGAAGTATTGACACATTGTTCAAACGACGGCGTACAACAAGACAAGCGAGTGTCTGGGTGTCTGTGAGGAGACAGCAGCAGCGACCCACCTGAAGAAGGTGTGATGCTCCACGCACACCTTCCACAGCCTCTTGGCTGCGCGGTGGTTGGGCAGCTTGAAGCCGATTGTGCTCTCAAACTGCTCGAACTGCAGAACAAAACACATGGCCAGTGGTGGGAGGTTAGGGGTGTTTTTTTTCAGCTCAAGGGAGCTAGCATCGTGAAACCACGCCAGCACAGTCGGTGTGTCTCAAGTGATGCAGGGTTTAAGGTCGCTTGTCTACACGAGGGACGCGTCAACCCAACAGTTAGCTTGTCGAATCTTAACGAGAAGTCAAATTCTAAACAATGAGGATCGGTGGAAAAACCACAGGGTTATAGAAATTTTCCTATCCAATTAGTTTGAACGAGTGCAAAAATAACCAAGAGTGATTCCATTTCGTGTGATTTGAGTTATCCTCGCGGCCAGCTGGTTTTTACCTCTCCCGGGCGTATTTTGATGTAGAAGTTGTTCCTCTTGTAGGAGATCTTGAGGACCTTGGGCCAGGCAAAGCGGTTGATCCGGAGGCGGTCGCGGTAGATGAGAAGGCCGCTGGCGCACACACCCAGCATGATCTCCACGCCCTCCGAGTCCTGGCAGGGGAGCAGAGAAACCAATGATGATGATGAACGAACACACACACAACACACACACACACACACACACACACACACACACACACACACACACACACACACACACACACACACACACACACACACACACACACACCCCTGTCTTTTTAAGAGCGAAAACACCCTTATTCATTAAACCTGCACAATGTAACTTCACAAAAAAGAGAGCACACCCTATGGCCACAAGTGGTACTACACATTGCCATTTTTGGATTGGGTCGAAATAGTGGGATAATCCAACGGCGGAAACCTATTTAAATCCAAGAATGGTGCCGTGTTTTTCTTCCACTGTGTTCTGCAGGGCTCGCTTCCTGATATACCCCTGTTCCACCGCCAGCCGGCACAGGTCACTGCATCCCAAAGCAGTGGAACCTCAGACATGGTTGTTTTCCGGGGACAGCCACATGTCCCCCACTCACTCCCCAAAAAGTTACACAGTGTAGGTTTAACCACGCAGATCGTACGGTCCGTAGAAGGGGTGCACCTATGGGGACACACAAGAGGAGGAGAGGACGGACGGCAGTACCAAGGGAGAGAGCGACCAGGCGGGATGGAGCCAGGAATTCGGTATACCCTTATCTACCCAGCACAGGCTGGGAGAGAGAGATGGCCATGATGAATGACTTGGCACACACACACACACACACACACACACACACACACAGACAGAGAGACAGAGACAGAGAGAGACAGAGAGAGAGAGACAGAGAGAGAGAGAGAGAGGGGTGAAGGCATTGCGTGGCGGCTGCAGCAATGCGCGTGGGGAGGTGTGCGGGGTGAGCAACATGATGAGACTGCAGAGATCACAGGCCTCTTGATCATTTGGTTGCACGGTGGGTGGGTGGGTGGGAGGGAGAGTGGCGTGTCATGCTTCAGGGCACGTCAGGGGTGGTTCGGGGGGGGGGGGGATTCGAACCGCAGCACTGAACCGTCCTGCTAGACCATGCACGTGGTAGATGGAAGACGCACGCACACGCATACACATTGAGAAAGCGCATGTAAAGCAGCCTCTTACCTCTGCCTTGGCTTCACCCAAGCACTCAGAGAGACTCCCTACCAACTAGGGCGTTTAACAAGAGAGAGAAAAGACAAGAACAGCATGCCGGGTCCAATCAGTTTCCCCCCTGGGCTGGTGGATCCACATACTAGCGTCAGAAGCGCTGACAGCCATCTACGAAAAAGACGGGCTCGGATCAGCGACTGATCTTCTGCTGAGATCCACCGTCAACAACAACAACAAAACATTCCTTTCATCCCGGTCTCTGTTCCAGCAGGCAGGATTCTCCTTACAAACCGAGACAATGCACACCCTCCCCGCTCCCGCTTTCAAAGGGGGGCTTTTGGTAACCGCTTTCAGCTACATATCCAAATAGATACTCATCTAAAAAGACATAATCCAAACTGATATGCATCTAGAGATACCCATCATAGCAGCTTTGTCTCCCGAGACACGACCGTAACGAGCTGACAACAGTCGGCCAATCAAGTGGAGATCCCTCTTGTCCCCTCCTGCCCCTTCCTCCCTCACTCCCCCCCCCTCTCTCCCTCCCCAGCATTCCCTAATGAGGCCTTTAATCTCCCCTGGCAGGCAGATGGGAACCAACAGGACCATTATTGAAGTTGAGCGAGCCTACCTCCCATGGCAGACAGAGCGCCAGTGATGATACAGATGTTGGGTCACTGTGGGGGGCGGGGGGGGATGGGTGGGGGGGTGTGCCCGAGGGGGCGGTGAAGCCGTGGACATTATGTAAGCATGTGGATATTATTTTTAGCATGGGTGGCAGGAGTTAAGATGCTCTCCTGTGTGCAAAGTGCGAATGAGCAGCAGATGTGATGCTTCACATGCGTGGATGTAGACCAACCTTCCCACCCCCCCACCCCCCAGACCTCCACCCCCTCAGAGGCCTTAGTCACTACACGGCTTGCGTCATCAGGCCCTCGGTGTTAACAGGCCGTTAAAAGCACAAGAGCAAATCAAGCACCGAAAAACAGAAATAGCCAGCCGCTATTGTTAGCCGACAGCGATTTCCGTTATTACATTCAGCTATCCAGCTAGCTAGCTAGAGCCATTAGTGCAAGCAAGCGGCCTCAAAAAGAAAAAGGCCAAAAATACCCGAGACAATTCCCAGAATGCAGCTAAAAGACAGAAGTGGTAAATATCCCGCCATTGCCCAATTCTCAGATGAACATAACCCAGGAAATATTTTGCGCTTAACAATTAATCTTAACAGGTAATCCCAATCGGCAAAAATTTACAGACTGCTAAAGGCTGTGTGCTATGCTGCCGTATGACAGTATGATTGCCCGACTCTACACATACCGGAGACACACAGCCCATAGAGGGCTGTGTGTCCGGAACCAGTTATATAGTAGATATCCCAATGCATGACGGGTCTGATGTTACTTTACCTTGGCATGGTGGAGGTCCACGCCATACATCGATAGCTTCTTGGCGTTTTCCAGGAAGCGGATTTCAGCCTCTGCAGGTGTCATACCTCTGTAGGGTGGAAGCAGGACAGAGCATATCATGTTTACCGAGAGGACTCCAGTGTAATTCCCCTGTGTGTGTGTGTGTGTGTGTGTGTGTGTGTGTGTGTGTGTGTGTGTGTGTGTGTGTGTGTGTGTGTGTGTGTGTGTGTGTGTGTGTGTGTGTGTGTGTGTGTGTGTGTGTGTCTTGGAGACGTTTTTTTTCTTTGGCAGCTGAATTAGCCTGACCCAGCTTCGGTGAACCTAATAAGAGACTCTGGGAAAGTGGAGTGCTGCAGGACTGCATAGGGAAGCGTTAGGAATTAAGGTCACATTTTTACTGGTGTAAAAAGTGGCCTAGATTACGTTTGCTGACACAGATCAACAAGGAGCTTGTTATAGTGCAGGCTTTGATTCGATTCTACCGCATGCGGAACAGAAGATCAGCACTGTCTGATTTCATCGTAACACTTTCCCGTGAATTGATAGTGCATCACGTATGATGAAACATCAAACATAGTTTGTCTTTTGGCGGCTTACATTGATGTTGTAAGGAGACCAAAGTGACCTCACACACCAGAGTGTCACGCTGGCAAGAGCGCACACAGTGGCTAGCAGTCCATCTCAACCACATGGTCAACATGCCAGATGCTTCTCAGAGGTAGTCGGCTGAACTTGTAGCATTCAACATTAAAAAGAAATCTCCATCCCTAATTATCAGTGCCACGGCCACAAAGCCAGGTAGAGAGGGGACCGATTTGTGTAAAAGTAAAATAATTTAAAGAAAATGGAAAAACGGCGGCAACAAGTTACTGACGACAACGACAATGACGACAGAGGTCACCAAACACACGGCCCAGCCCCGGGGGAGGATCCCTCTGGCCAACACTAACTTGTAGCTCTTGTGCATCTCCATGACCTTCTCCTCCAGCTCCTTGGTCTGGTTGGGGGCGAAGCGCAGCTCGCTGATGTAGTCGCTGCCCTGCTCCTCGGGGTCGTAGTCGCCCAGCTCCGACTGCACCGTGAGGGAGCCCAGCATGGTGTGGGTGGCAAAGGAGCAGGGCAGCCGGCCGGACACCACGTCGTCCCTCAGCTGCAGACACAGGAAGTAGCTGGAGACGGAGACGGAGAGAGGGAGAGAGACACAGACAGAGAGAGACACACACAGACAGAGAGAGTGAGAGACACAACGAGAGAGAGTGAGACACAGACAGAGAAAGAGAGAGAGAGAGAAAGACACACACAGACAGGGATAGAGAGAGAGAGAGAGACACAACAGACAGAGAGAGAGAGAGACACAGACAGGCAGACAGAAAGAGAGACACACACAGACAGAGACAGAGACACAGGCAGACAGAGAAAGTGAGAGAGAGAGAAAGAGACAGACAGACAGAGAGAGAGACACAGCGCTTAGAGGGCAGACCAGACTAAACAATGACGGATCATTCAGTTTAGGGGCTTTTGGGATTCCTGAAATGTCAATAGAATCATTTTCTATCCATCGGCCCACTATTTTTATTAAATCAGTGACTCAGTCAATACAATAAACATCTGCCCTTGTATTCATCGTTATAAAAGGCAACAAGCACGATGGGATGGAGCTACCAAACTGCATCTCTCATAGCGGTGTTGTTGGTAATCAGTTAAGCAATGTTGAAGATGAACAACAACAAAAACAACAACAACCCAAGGGGCTCACCGTGTGATGTCCTCAGACAGTAGGGCGGGGTCGGGGGGATAGAACTTCACGTTAAAAGCAAAGTTCCAGGGTCCAGCTGGGAGAACAAAAAAGAACATAATGAAGACCTTTCATTTACAAGATGAATGTTTATTTTTTTTGTACAATTTGGTGTCATGAATGACTTACTTCGGATCTGTTTCTTCATCTCCTTGGTGGGGTCGATCCAGTTCTGGAACAGAAACACAGCGAACGACCCATGAGGGGCCATGGCTTTACAAGGGAGCCATAAACAGCAAAGAGGACCAGTGATGTCATCTTCAGCAATCACCAAACATAAATTATGCCCCGGCTCAGGACGCGTACACATTGAGAAGCTTCCAGATAATTGCCTGCTTACAGAAGACAGACCGCATTTTTGATTTAATTCCCAAATGAATTCATCCTCCTTGGCTAATACTTTTATTGGGCCTCTCTACGACACTGTCCAGATCTATACACAATACACATTCAGAGGGTTTAGGATTTGAATTTAATTCAATTGGATATAAATGAAATTTACCTTCTGGTTCTCGACATCTCTGTACGTGATGCCGAAGTAGTCCTTCTCCAGTAGGTTGAGGTGGTCACATATTTTATCTAACAGGATGTGTCCCTTGGCTCGTTTCTAAAATGAGGAAATAAAATAAAAAAGGGCAAGATTGATGTGGAGTCCGTAGGGTTCCACCATTTGAAACACTGATTTGCTGTTTTGACAATGTTTGAATTAGGTTTGTAAAAAAGCTAATGAGTAAAGGTGAAACAGGGAAACGGTAAATGGCAAGTTTAATTGAGGTCAACAACCATACTCAATTGACGTGATGGCATTGCAAGCATTAAAGCTAGGGTCGGCAACCTGGAGGAACCAGACAGAGTAAGCTCGATTCTGTAGTATCAAACCAAAATAAAATCCCACTCCTCCATTCAGGCCTCCCTCCAAAGCAAATCCCTTGAAACTCGTGATTAGCTCGCTAGCTTTAGCAACAAGTCTGCTAGCCTTGTGGAAGACTCCGGTCATGTGCAATGAGTGCACGTGCGATTACACACAGGTAGCCGAGTAGGTAGGGTAGACAGACCACCCAATTATTTCATTCGGGTTGAATGAAATGATTCGTCAATCTTATAACAGGCCCGTGACAGCCAAAGATAGCGTATTTGTCCTTTTTTTTGTCAGTGTTAGCTTAATTGATTGCTGTTCCATCAATAAAGAAGCAAAAAACGCTTGTAAAAAAAAAATTGCATGCCCTAGCTTTAAAATAATGACACTCTTCATAGGGTGGCTACTGCTAATTTCAGCAGTGACCTTTGTTGAGCTCGTGCCCTTGGCAGGAGGCTGCAGCCTTATCGATCCAAGCACCAATGCACGTGAACACATCAATGTGAAGCATTTGCCCATGATGTCTCATGGGCATATTACCCTTTGACTTAAGGACTATTTCTGCTGGCCTCCTCCATTGACTTATACATACCCATTCCTCTACCACCATAAATAAACTTTTAACTACAAGAAGAGCAGTTTATCATTAACAAAACACACAAAAACAATCAATCACCCAGGGACATCTAAGCACTGAGTTGTCATAAGTCATAGTTACGCTGTCATTTCATTGGTTGGTGCTCAGCGATGGCTGTACGAAGATTTAGGGGCAGGGTGTGCTGGAGGGTTCAACAGTTTGTTTCCCTGGTTTGCTAGAGTTATTTTTAGGGCGGTGTTACCACTGCCCGTGGCTGAAAACTAACCCCAGCAGCCACCAGGCCAAAGTTGCATCATAAAAACGAGAAATAAACACGTGACATGACAAGCAGACAACATGTATTAAACAGGGGCTGTTTAATGCAACGAAACATGTGACTGATCAGCAGCCGCCCCCCTTGTTCGTTTTGAAAATGCCTTAGTAGATTAGATAAATGATTGTGATTGGTCGGGCACAATCATTCATCTAATTTGGGGCGGGTCTAATTTGGGGTGGGTCTGCTGGAAATCTGTCTTTACAGGGAGGCGGATCAGACACGGATCAGGTTCCGACTTGGTCTCTCAGTTCCTCCGCTCTGCAGTAAACAGAAATGTTCCCCGTTTTCTGTTCCTGTTTTATCCAATCATGAGAGATTTCAGTGTTGACTGACAACGGCGGAAGAGCCAAAGCTACCTATTCCGATACCCCCAGGAATGCCTCAGAACAACAAGCCAAGGAAAATAAGAATAATCAGCAGACGAGAAGAAAGAAAAGAAAGCTGGCAGGAGAAAAAAAAATGGAGCATCATGGAGACATGCAAGACCAACATTTACATCAACGTGGCCTTCGATTCGATGGGAGGAAGGGCACTGCTGACTACAAAAACCGGACAGGAAGTTTGCCAAAACACAGACATGGCTTAAAGGGCCTTTAAGAGCTTGCATTCCTGTGTTTGACCTGAGCAGACCAGTAGAAGCTGGCGCATGCAGATAGACGACCTTGACGGAACACTTTCAGAGGACGCCGCCGCCTCGCCTTGACGCGGCTTCCCTTTGACGCTTGACCCACAAGGTGCCTTCCAGAGAGGCATGCCAACGATCTGCGACGCAGGCCGGGTTTAGCACCCGGGCTAACGCTAACACAGGAGGCGGGCGATTGGAGGACAAGTGCAGCGGATGAAAGCCAGGCCACTTGCGTGAAATACTGCTCCGTCATCAAAAAACAGAAAACCAACTCCCGGGGTTTAGACAATTGTGCAGTAGAGGGATGTGAAGGCTGGGCTTAACAGGCTAGTTTTGAAACGGCTTGTGGAGGATGGATGTGTTTTGGCACCGAGCTGGAGACATGCCTCACATATTATCTGATGGAGGAATGTCAAAACTTTTACCTTGACTGCTTACAGGCATTCAAACAATCTGTTGCCGCCAAGAGTCAAATTTCCAGACAGCAGTGGGGGCCCAGTGGTTGCTATGCTAACCTAGTCTCTGTTCACTTGTTATTTTTGCATCTGGTTGAACATTTCTCTATGGTTCTGGATCTTATGGTAAATTGTTTGGTCATAGCCTTCCACCCCCCGCCACAGAAAATTCCATCATCCCTTTATTTGAAGCCCTCTGATCTAAAATGACTAGTGCTGGGAGTACCACTTCCACCCACACACACACACACACACACACACACACACACACACACACACACACACACACACACACACACACACACACACACACACACACACACACACACACACACACACACACACACACACACACTGTGACTAACAGGACCCAGATTTGAAAGTCATCTGGTACGGTGACCTTTGACCTGCACAATGATGAAGTATCAAACCCTGGTTGAACCCCTTGGTTTAGCCATGTAAAACCAACTTTGACAAAGAGGGGTGGAAATGTGTGAGGATAGTGGGGGAACTCAGGTTTCATGGGGCATTTTTTAGGGGTAATGGGGCGGAGACTCCTGCTAGGGATCCCTCCTGAATATCCCTGTTGGGATATCTGTTGCCGAGTGACCTCTCTTTACAGGGAGACACGCATAGAGGAATTGGAGGTCAGTAAAGAAATGGGTCACGGCTATTCCTGTTAAACATCGTACACTCTCACACAGACGGCTAACACCCGCACTAATGAGAGTGTGAGTGCGAGCGTGTACACCTTTCACACATACAAACGTGGCCGTTTATATAATAACATCACCGTGGTGCAGGGGTGGGCATTATGGGCATATATATTTTTTGCCTTTCTCCTCTTTTCTTTTCCGTCCTGTGAACAGGTTTAGTTTTATTGTCCTTGCTGTTTTGTGTGATGTTATGTGGCTGTGTTTAGAAGTATGTGTGGGATATGTTCTAAATTGTGAAAAGAAAAAATTATCAATCTTTCGACACAATGTCACATGGATCAGCAAACTTAAAGAAAATATATTAGTCTTTTTATTCTTTTGTAAATAAATGCAGTAAACAGACATCTTATGCCCACAAACGTGAACAAAATGTATCATTTGAACAAAATATAGGTATAGGAATATATAATATTGCTGAATCCCGTCACAGATGTTGTAGGTCATAAAGAAAGACGTTTGTGGAAAACAAATACTGACAATTGTGTAGGGGAAATTTCCATTAACATCATTCCATCACACCCTCGGGGACAATGAAGACCATCCTAGCCTACTTCATGCACGCTACTGTATGTGGGTCAACTGTCTGTGGAGATACATAAATAGGTGGTTAACACCGTCATGTCCTTCAACATATACAGTAACCATGGTGACTATGACAAAGATACCTGATTGTGATTGGTTAAGCAGATTTATTCTTGGTCGTAGAGCTGCCAAAAAGAAAAATCAACCTTGGTGCAATAACACTTAGTCGCATTTTGGCAAAAACATCATAAATCACGTTGTACGTCTACAGTCCCAATTAGCTCTATGATTTAATTATTTTATTGATTCGACATTCGCATTCACTGTAAAAGGACCTTCTTCCCTGTGTTTTAGAACCATATCGAAAAGATACATGATAATGTGAGGGGATGTTTCGTGGACACGTTCAATACCATCGATAGGATGTTGTCTTGCACACCCCTTCCGTGATTTTGAGTTGTTAAAGGTAGTATTAGAGTAGAGACCTTCTTTGTATTATTTGGCAATTGTCTACAAGCTAAAAATACACGATTGTTCAAGATATTGTAATCAATCGTGTCCTTTTGCTGTTTGTTACATAATGAAACTTTTTACAACGGAATATATTAGCCAAATTATTTATGAATGACATATATATAGTAGTACTGAAATAGTACTGAAATGGGTCGCTCAGCTTCAGACACAACGAAAGCGTCGATAAATCAAAGAGCGTCTTTGCACTGAACAGCCCAATGTCGGTAAATGACACATCAGCATAAATGATGCGGTTCACAAAACGAGGCCATCTTGAAGCTAAGGTTATCTTTCCGCCTGCTCATTAACTGTAAACGGAAAACTTTGCTCAGCCATGACGTCCGCCATTACCGCCTGGCGTTGCCAATACCGACAGGGACGTGATAGCATCTGCTTTTCATTAAAGCAGCTGACTGTCGAGTCCCGGTGGAGACCCTCCGCTGTCGTTTGATGCACTAGCACCACGCCGGGACAAATTATAAATACTCACAGAAGCACTGATGGGAAAGGCTGTCCTTAACCGGGAGCAAAGCCTGGTCATGATTGCATTACTTCAACCTAAGGATCACTGGCTGAGGAACCACTTTTCTTATCTAAAGTGGTGAGCCGGACGGGAGGCAGATCCCACTGCAGTTTGGTTCTGCTGCTGAGCGTGTTCAAACGCACTGCATCAAGGCCCGCCAGTACAGTACAGCAGTACAAACGACAGCACTCGTTTTCAAGGCTACTTAGGGACTTGGGGAACACACAGTGGGAGAATAAACTGGCAAGAAACGGTACCGTTGTACCGGCAATCTGTTTCAACAAGCGAAACACGCATTTTCCCACCTTTATCTTTTCAACATCCCATAATTCAACATCCCGGAGCGATCTCCCAGATGGACTTTCTACATTCGCCAAGCAGGTAAATATTATGGGAAACAAGCACAAGCACAAGCACAAGCACAAGCACAAGCACAACACACACACACACACACACACACACACACACACACACACACACACACACACACACACACACACACACACACACACACCAAAGCACCGTTTTCACATTCTTCTACTGCAGACATTGTTGGCGTTTCGAGGATCGACTCCAACTTCGACTCCCATACCCCACAGCATCAGGCTGAGGGGCTGCTCAAATGTTACTCACTAATCAATATTATTCAGAAGGGCAGTGCCTCGTTCAATGAGACGCGATGAGGAGCACATTGGCAGGTTGAAGTCGAAAACCACCCCCAAAAAATGAAACTACATAATCAACATAACGTCACACTTCAGTTCCGGCATTGGTGGAGTGAGTGAGTGATCGAGTTATCGAGTGATCGACTGAGTGATCGAGTAAGTTAGTGAGTGATCAAGAGATCGACTGAGTGATCGACTGACTTAGTGAGTGATCAAGTGATCGACTGAGTTAGTGAGCGATCGAGTGTGTCTGTGATTGAGTGAGTGAGCGCTCACCTCCACAGTGATGTTGTATTCGGAGCCATCCAACAGGGTGACCTTGCACTGCATGTTCTTCAGCTTCTTGGCCCCCCGGAGAGGAGACCTGGACAGGTGGCTGGTGGAAGACCTGTTGGACGCCTGGTCCTCTTCGTGTGGATCCTGAGAGAGGAGGCCGGGAGCAGAACATTCAGGTCACACAGACCTTTGTCAAGTAGCAGTACGGTCTGTTACCCGTGGCCTAACTACCCGGCAAAGCCCTCAACTACTATTCGCAGTCAGTGTGTCTGCACCCCGCATTTGAGAGGTTAAGAAGAAGGGTGAGAAGTGTAACAATTAATTGTGTAATATTCCAAGCATTTACTCTGCTCCGCCCCAGGTCAATGATCGACAAGGACACCGAAAACCCTCCCCCAAAACAGGCCCTCCAACGTCCTCACACGGCTCAAAAATAGTCCCAACTCAACAGTCGTCTTCGGTAAGAAGCCCGTCAGAAACCAAAGCCAGAGTCCCACAACCAGCTGCTATAAAGAGCTAGCTGGTGCCACCATTTTGTCCTTAGGGAGAACATTTAATTGTCCACCAGGCTGAAAAAGGCCTTTCTTACTGCCACATTGGTTAAAAGGTCACGATCTCCCAGGGGAGCCACCATTAAAGGCCTTCCCAGAATCTTAGACCTCATTTCCACCCATCCTGGAAAAACACATTTATAGGTCTGCACATCACTTTATCTAGAGGGAACAGGGGAGCGAGGGCAATGAAAGGTAGACAGAGGGCTGGAGATGTAATGTGGCACTAAAAAACATGTTAGACATTCAGCTGGTATCCCAGTCGGTCGGCCTTCTAAAATACCAAACAACAACACATTGGCCAACCAACAAAAAAACGTAACCTATATAATCATCCGGCACAGCACGAATCTCCCTTAAATGTCGGTCCTCAATTCTACTTTCTATTCTGACTCATCCTCTTCTTATGGTCCATTTGCCATTCGAGATTCCCGTTCACCTCGTTTACAAATCATTCTCGCTCAGACTCTCCAGTCTGCTTGCACTCCATTATTCTTCCGCCAAGATCAGCTCTCATTATCAAACCACAAATTATAGAGAGATTGGCAATGCCTAAAATTAGAGACCTAGATACGTCTAATTTTTCCACTTGTCACACCAACTGACCAGAGGGAATGCCTTTAAAAAAAAATAAGCTTCTCTTTAAAAGAAAGCGAACACACACACACACACACACACACACACACACACACACACACACACACACACACACACACACACACACACACACACACACACACACACACACACACACACACACACACACACACACACACACACACACACACTTTCTCCTCCACATCAACAGGCAACAACAATGGCAGCACAAGGCCTGGCAGGCACTGCTCTGTTTCACTATGGCAGCCACGTGATTAAAGAGGCCACTTATCTGTGGACTTGTGTCCGACCCACAAAAGGGACCCAACGTGAGCTGTTGGCCATAGAAAGGCCCACCCGCCTCCACATCCTCCGACATTGAATGCATCCGCCTGTTGCGTAGCCGTACCCCTGTTGTTGATGTTAGAAAAGCGGCCCAGCCCTTTAAATCAGATTGTGGGCGACCACGGCACAAGCAGCCACCACGACACAAGCAGATACCCGGGATCAAGCACCCGGGTGCAGACATTGACCTCTAACCATTCCCCCGTGGAGAGGATCACAATCGAGCAAATGATACGGAATTGATTGACCAATGATTGGACTGGGATGGGAGGACGCCTTGGCCTTTAACCTGTTGCGCGCGCGGCCCCCCCCCCGTCTCGGAGCGAAGGGCTTGGGCTGTAGTTTGGTCGTTTGGTGACTGGCTGACCTGTTCCTTCCTGGCAGGGGTGCTGTGTCCTACGGCCACGGGGAGCTGGACCCTGGGGGAGCCTGGTTCCTCTGCACTGGCTGCTGCTGCTGAGTGCTGTGGCGTGGCCTTAGCCTTCTTCTCCTTCTCCTTGTCCGCCTCCTTGCTCTTCTCCTGCTGCGTCTTGGGCTCCGAGTCGGCGCCTGATTCGGTCGTCATGGCCAATCACACTGAGGGGGGTGGGGGGGGGGGGGGGGAGAGGAGGAGGGAGCAGGACAAGAGGCATGGCGTTAGATGAGTCAGCCGTCTGGTTTCTCAAAAGCTTTTTCATTATTTCTTTCCCTTTTCTTTTTTTTATGCCCCTGCATTCAAACCTTCCGGTGTGCTGCCAAACAATAGTGACGCAATAGGGTCGTATTTCTGTTCGACCGTCGAGATAAGGAAGCAGAAATGAAAGAAGACGATCGAGGCCGACACTGGGGTCACGAGTAACGCCCGGTTTCACAGCTCATCCATGTCACAGACTTTTTTTTCCTCATTGCAAAACGCGCAGCAACAACATCAGTAATAGTAGTCGTGGCAGTGTCATAGTTTGGAGGTAATCCGAGCTGAGGAGCTGTGCAATGTGTGTTGCAAATGTGCTTGATTAACCAGCGGGGAAGGAGGCAACAACACGCGCGATCCGACTGCATGCGTGCTTGAAAACAATATTCGTCGACCATGTGACACGCTCCATTCCAAGTATGCGTCGCTGCGATCCCAGATATCCGAGTCATGCCACTGCCCTTCTTGGGAAACACGACCTTCTCCGGGAGCATATAGCAACACGTACCCTGTACCACCCCCCTACCAAATGGGACTGAGACGAGACCGGGCCGACGAAATGTCTAATTGCCAATTTTGCACCCCCTTAAATGAAATGGCAGTGAGGACAGGTTGGCACCGGTGGGGGAGGCGGCCCGCCTTGTTGTTCCGTCGACACGCAGAGCCCTCTTTGCTAAGGGCGTGCCACTGCGGTCCACTGGGCCTCAGCAGCTGGGAGACTGGGGTTTGTAGTATGGATGCCTGGCATTCTGTGCTCCGGGCTCCTCCCCCTACTGCTGGAGCTCTATTTATAGGTGAGTGTTTACTCTGAGCTCGGGGATGATGAGGCAAAGGATCTAGTGCAGACTGGCCCGACCATGGCCGGGGAAAACTGCTTAGAGAGGATCTGTCCCCGGGGCTGCTGCTCTGGTGTTCACTACGGGGGGGGGGGGGAATGATGGGAATGACGGGAATGACGGGACTCGCAACAATCGATGTCATTGCAGGGTAAATACAGGTGGGGCTCATCGCGTTGCTGCAATCTTTTTTTTTTTTAAGGACCGACTAGGACTAGGCAAGAGTCACTCAGTGTAGCGACTCAAGCTGCACAAAATATACCTCCCCTGTAAGCACACACACATGACATATTCCCCCTTAGCTACCCATCCTTACCACTGTCATCCATCAACTCAATCGATATGACATTCTTATTTATGAAACATTCAAAATGAGTTGGAGGGTGCAACTCCGAGAGCTCCATCGATTATTTCACTACTACTGCCAAATCTTAGCAGTCTTATATGAATACAACAGCCAACCACTCCCCTTGCCCTCACACATAACATAACATAACATAACATGAAAGAGGGCCCATGTGGGTCTTAAACACAAACATATGCCTGGCATAAGCCTGCTGTAGAGGATACAATCTCATTACAACTCCTCAAGTATGACCATAACAGATCAGAAGAAAGGCCCATAGCCCATTACATTCACCAAGGCTGGTAGAGTACCAGACTGAGTCCCTGGGCATTAGCCGGGGTGACTGTGTTTTAGGAAGGACTGGCAGACATACTGGGACTCTCCCTCCAACCAGCAGCGCCCTGCGCGTCTCTTACGCAGCATGCTCGTTACTACCACGCAGGTGGTGCGTTAATTAGCCCGCACTTCACTCGCCTGAGTGTCGGTGCGTTTGTTTGCGGCGGTCTCACGCCAAGACAATTACATAGGCTTATGATGATATCTGAAGACCTCATTAAAATTATGAATCTCTACACGCCGGGGAAAACGTGATTATTTGTATAATGGTTACATAAATAGATCCTCTTTGCTAGCGAGGCTTCGTGATTCTTTGTATACAACTTATTGGAAAAAGGATCACGACAGAATAACCAACTGGATATTCGCCAAGTAGAACTGGAAACTCTAGTTTCCTTGCTCGTTTCAAGAAATGATACTGAGGAGCTGGAAAATAACTGGATTTTGTTACATCTTCGATCCAACATGGCGGCCAAAGTGACCCCGGGCTTGTGGTTGCCACATGGCAACAGGAAACTCGGCTGGCCACTGAGTGGGCGCATGCCGATCAAACTCGCCTCTGATGCTCGAGCTGTACTGCGTCGTCAGCCACTATAAAAAGGGCTGTATAGATTACAAACACTTATATTATAGGGCGAGTGCTCCGCCAGCACTAAACAAACAAGGCTGTGAAGTCACATTCTGACCCCGGCCCCCACCCCGTTAACGAAACAAATTGTTTTCCGAGCAGACATAACCGAAGCAATTTTGCGAGAGGTCCGGGCGAATCGACTCAAAACTGAATAGCCTCGATATGCCCGGGCCAGTTAAACAGGTTTAGCATGACTTCTTCTGGACAAGCGATTACCCAGAGCCTTGCCAAGCCAACCAGAGAGTTGAGCTTTTGGACTTGCGGTGCGCTCACAGCTGCTCTTTCAGCGGGAGAGATTTTCCAACGAGATTACTGTTTATATGGCCCCTCAGCATCCCTACATAAATCTGCACCGTCATCCCTTCGCACTCCACCCTTTATCTTACGGGGTGGACAGAGGGGGGCAGCAGAACGATAGCCTGGCCCCGTTATCCTTCACCTACTATGGGGGGGGGGGGGGGGGGGGGGTTGTGGTGGAGCAAGGCTAGTGGATGGACGGCAGGAACATCTTAGCACCATAGAAATGAAGGAAAGAATGCGCTCAGTCAGTAGTGACAGGCTCTTCTCACAGGGCCAACACAACGGACCACACAGCCGCCTTGTATTTAGGGTGCCGTGGGGGCGGGTGAGGGGGCTGCAGTACTATGCATGAGCCTGACACATACATTATGCATTCAGAATTCTGTACACAGAAAATTCAGAAAGGCCACAGGGAAGAAAAAATAAATAAAATCCAATTGTGGATCCGGATTCAACCGGTTCTGGGCCATCCAGCCCAGTCTGTACATGAGGTACATGACATTTTTGCATTTTAATTCAATTTGCCTTCCCTAGGAGCACTTTGCTCTAACGTGATCATTCAATTATTTCAAGGGTGCAGCCACCACCCCCCTCCCCCCCTCCCCCCCTTCTCATTTTTAGCCGCATTTTTAAGTCTCAGAAAGGGTCTCGGCCAAATTAAATGTGCCCAAGCCCCCCACAGACGCGCTCTGAGATAAGCCTAATAACGACAGTGCTCCCACCTTTGACGTGGGAGGAGTCAAGCTATCTGCACCCCGTTTACCTCTTCAGTAGAGATGACCACAACACCCCTGGCCGCCCCCACAGCCCGGCCTAAACTGAAAATGAATCAAAGATTGACGAACATGGCCAATTCAAAGACGACGAAATGACCAACGCTGTGGCGCTGATCCCACCTAGAGTGGCGTACCTGAAGGTAGCGATATAGCATAATTGAGGTTTAATGCAAAAAATAAAAAAACGTACACGACTTTGGCAGCGTTCATTCGGAGGGGCCATTTGTGATTGTAATGCACACCGTTGGGGCCGGGCGTTGTGCAAATGGCTGCTGGAACAGACACACACACACACACGCACACTACTGCCCCACTGATGACCAGGCCGCCATCTGTGCCCAGCGCCATTAGCTTGAATGAACCACAGCTGGCCTGGTCCTATGTGCCCCCAACCCACCCCCAACCCCGACCCTCATCCACTCCCAACCCCACCCACAAATGCGTTGACCCCTGAGGCCTCGCAGAGGTTACATGAAGGGTATTGCCGGATGATTCTAGACAAGCCTAGGAGCCAGTCGCACCAGCGTCACGTTCGCTCGGACCTAGCCTAGATGGTGTTTACACATTAATCAGAAAGGGTTGCACCATATAATCTAGTTCCTACGTAGCGCTTAGTAGTAACTACATATTTTACACCTGCCCCCTAGAAGGAGTAATTGGTGGCAGAAAGTGACAAGAAGTAATCAGCGAAATAAAAAATAGATATAATTACAGGGAGGGTGGGTAGGACTGCTGCGATTAGCGTGCACTGTGCAGAGCCCAGCAGCGACAGCCTGAATATAGCAGACATGAGCACAACCAAGCACAATCAAGCACTACCTTGTTTAAAGCGTAGCTTGTTGTTGATTAGTTACAACTTGGTTGTCTTCACATTGAAAGGACAACGACCTGCTTAAGTTCAACTTGAGCATTACCAAAATACTAACTATTGAAACCAACTAGTAATATCTATGGGCTTAGTAAGGACTTAATGCACAGACTAAGTAACGAACCAACGCATGGCTGGTGCAGCCTATTCCAAGGTTGTACTGAGCAAGACTACTGAGTAGGACCTCCGAACATCTCACCACACACACACACACACACACACACACACACACACACACACACACACACACACACACACACACACACACACACACACACACACACACACACACACACACACACACACACACACACACACACACACACACACACACACACCCCGTAATGAGATACCGTTGGCCACTCTGAGTGACATCTGTTGAGGGACAAAGACATAGTAGGAGGGAGAGATAGAATACTCAAATCAAAGAATAGCACTTAACTACATGATTGGATTATGATGGTCCAACTGTTGGAACAAAACGAAACCCAGAGTTCAGAAGGTTTGGACTTCATAAGAGGGAAGAAGTCTCCTGGTGAGATTCTCCTGAGCAAACATCGTGGTCATGGTAACTTAAAAGGCCAGCCATCTAAAGCTTAAAGCACATGGCCCTTGCGGGCAGAGCAATTTTAAGTTCCCAAATCCACTTTGGGAAGCAAATACTATACAAAGGGAGCAACGAAAATACAGCCCTGCTATCCACGGCCTATGTGCACGCTTAAGATTGTCGTTTTTTAATTTAACTATTATGATGGTGCACATTTCAGAAGAAAACTGTGGCTTTCACAGTAGCTTCAGGAGGTTTGAGCTAGCATCAGCCTAAACAAACGAAACAAAAACTGCCTGGTCACTTAAGTGATGATTAAATAGCTTTCCTCCCTTCTCAGGCAGCCATGAGAAAAACCTCACAGTTAATCAAGCTGGGAGACACATCATGGTGGCCAAGAGGCTGCTGGTGCCAGACTGTGCAGAGGCAGACGCCTACACATAAGAAGCTACGGATTGAATTAGCCATTTATGGGCCAACAGGGATAATGGCAAATCACTACATCGCAAGACTAATCTTAGATTGAGATACAGTTCCACTTACAGAAGGTTATTGAAACGCAAACTCAATTTCAAACTCAAACTGTGAACCAAATACACTGCTTACGAGGAAAGAAAATTGAAAGCTGAGTTGAACAATATATCTTGTAGACGTGTGCATGCATTTCAATACTCAACTAAATGGTCCGACATTGGTCATAGCATTCCGTAGCTAAGGATGCGAGGATGCTAAAGGAGGATACAGATCACAGCAGCGAGAAAATACATAGTATCGCTGTCCCCTAGCCACGCCCACCGCACTGCAGTTCAAAAACACCGGAATACGTCGTATGAAAATCATATGGCAAGAATTACGAAAGCTCGTTAATAATGAGACAGATGTTGCGCGTGGGCGCGATATGACGCTCCATGTTATTCATCGATATGTACGAATTACATGGGACACCATTTCGATCCTTCTTTTAGAAAAAATGTATAGTAAACATCCTGATAGAAGTCTGTTTTGCTTGCCCGATTCATTAACCAAGTTTGACTGGTAAAATCTGGAATGCAGGCTGCATATTCAGCAGAAATACATCGTTACGTTCCGCTGCAGAGGTTACATTGCAGACTTGCAGCAGCGAAGGTGACCAATATGTCAGTAGCCTACATTTGAATCACGTCCGAGTTTGAATAAATCATACATGGGTTTTAATGCCCAAGTATCCGTTGTTGGATGTCAGGCGAGCCAACGATGACATGCAATAAATACACCTTTCGGTTTTGAAACTCACCGGGCAACCACCCAGCTGTTTTTCCCCCGTTAAATAACTACAATACTGTGTAAAGGCTGATGAAGGAGCGGTTTTATTACCAGTTCTATTGACCTCGTTCCTTTAGATCAAAACGAAGAGTTGCAAATCGAGGTGAGCTCCTTTTCCTGACGACCGTGCTACTGGACTGGGCTGCAGCCCCTCTCTCTCTCCCTCTCCGCAGCTAGCCTATCAAACTCCACGACACACGGCAGAGCAGGATTGTGGGATCGTGTGGGACAGCCACGGCATTATTTCAGCAGTCGTCCACCAGCGCACTTGAAAGCATGTTTATTTTGCTCGACACGGCCATTGTGGAGCACAAAAACGCCTCCATTCAAAAAGGAAAGTGGTCTCCAAAACATTGTTGAACCACACTGCTATTGACAACACTACCTCTATTATTAATGAAAGACAAGCGGGGCTCTTTTCATTGACTATTTACCCGTTTCCTCTGTGGTCTAGCAGTCGGGGCAGGGACTTCTGACTGTATATACTTCTATAGTAGTAGTAATAGTAGTAGTAGTAGTAGTAGTAGTATGATGATTTCCCTGCAACGTTAGGCAAACCACCAGTTCTCCCCCACAGGCACCAACAAGTGCATGTTTTAAATGAGTGTCTGGGCATTTCACTCCAAGGATTTGTGGGTTTTCTCCAGTCTCCCGAGGGGAATTTGACCCTACAGTTCACGGCACAGCTCTGTCACCCATTTTTACTTTTATCCCATCTTGTATTTGCTATATAAATGCTTCCATGCAAAAACATAGAAGACACATGACTACAAACTCGAGGGTCCCCAGATTTGGGAAGACCGTGATCACTCTCGCAGCAAAAGGCATACAACACTGCCCTTATTATGTAGAAATAGTCATATCAAATTAAACATGAGAAACTCCGCTACAAGCACATACAAGTCATTTTTACACACAGCAAACAACTCAAAACACCAAGCATATTAATTATACAAATTAGACAATTAAAAATAGGCTGGAGTTTAAGAGGTGAGGTAATGCATACTGTACAAATATTCATTGTCGCATCACTTTTTTTCCATCCAATTTCAATACAATTAATATCCTAGGTCATTTTCATCACCTGAATTGATCAACCACTTTATATTAAATCGAAATAAAATTCTATTCATTCAATCTCAATTATTAATTCAACCAATGATTCACTTGATTTAGAATTCCAATAAAGATTCATGTGTTTCGGGAGACACTTTAAAAAGGGGTCACTTTCTCCAACTACACTTTAGGTTTGAGCTTTTCCACCTTATGCCCATTTTTACACCATGAATATGCAGAGGATGAATGTAAATTACAGGCAGACTGCTCAACTGTAATTCACTAAATCACCATTGTTAATGGAGACTGCACAGCTCACCAAGAGGATACACAAAGGAAATGTAACCAGGATGTTTATCTTCCGTGCAACCAAACCGCAGGAAGGAATAGGTGTCTACTGAAACCCCTCTATTAACATCAAAGCAGTTACAGGAGTAACTGTTCTTTAAGTCCTAAAGCCATTAATGACTATGAGTAATGGCACAATGAAAGAACCAGCCAAAGAGTGCCAACAGGTCCTGTTTTGAAACAGTAAACACAGAAGCTCTGCAACTTTAGCACCATCGTTTTGGGACAGTTTGAGCATATAGCATGAAGCCACAGGGAATGTCCTGACTCTTCACAGCAACTCTTGTGGTCAGCACTATGACTAACCACCAACCAGACAGACAACATGTGATCTACTGTAGACTGCTTGGCTCGTCACTTTGTCCCCTTCTGCTGCGCTCGCTACTCTGTTCCGGATCGGGGGTCAGGCCAAGCTCAGTGCAGGACTCAGCAGAGACCTTCACCCCCACACCGCTCTGAAAACGATCATTCTTACCTCAGCAACGTTAACACGGAAAACCTCTTGGAATAGCGCTCCTCTAACATGTATTCAATGTTAAACCCCCCCTGTTAAAAGGGTAAACTGAAGGAAAGTTGACTTGACGCACAGAACCTGAAAACGTTAATTGTTTTAGGTACAATGGAGCCTTAGAAATCAAAAGTTGAGAAAAAAAAGCCTCCGTTAATCAATAACCTCATTACAGCCACTCAGCTCCCGGTTTCAGTTAAGAGCCAAGAAAATCCCACACTTAATGCAAAATCAAGGCTTCACATGGAGGCATGTCCCTTATGACACCGGGCAAACCATGCATGGGATCCAAATAAAGAGCCAAAAAAATAAGTAACTTGTCTTGTGCGGCATTCCTCGGGACCAACCACTGGTCAACCACTGGACCAGGGGACACCAGCATGACCAACAATGACATTCCAGGATGTCTGCCCTCTCAAACCAAGTCAAATTGCGGAAAAAAAAGTAAATTCATAGAAATTGTTAGAGAAAGGCAGGTTGTTTTTTTTCGAAACATCTATAAGAGTGGTTTGAAATCAAGGCCCTTTTGTGATGTAAATGTAATAGTTGATTTGATTTTATGTAGACTACTTTCAAAGGAAACATGGACAATGTAGAGACTTTGGCAGCCTGCTGGCTGATTGGGCGGTGGAGATGTCACTCCCCTGCGCTGCCACAGCTCAGAGAGCAAATGTGCCGATTTGTTCAGAGGCTCGAACCAATGGACCAATCGGGGTCATCCACCCCATACCGACACAGAACAACTCAACCCAGGGCCCCGTCAGACTGGAGTCCAGAGCAAAGTCTATCCAGGCCTTGTCTTAAGTTAAAGCGCCACATTATTCTCTCGAAGCGTGGGTTCCCTATCAGCTCTCATTAAAAGAGATTAATCGGAGATACAAGCGAGGGAGTTGCCGTAAACTCTATAGCTTCTCCCACGGCGTTCTGGATTCGTATCTTATCGCGAGGCATCGTAAAAGCCGGATGGTGTTTAACCTTTGGAAAGTGGCGGACTAGAGATTGGACCCTCCCGAGTGAATGCTGAGGAGACGTTTCTGTTGAGATGAGCAGAGGGAAAAAAGGGCCCGCTATTTCGACATGCAGCCCTTTGACTTGCGGAACAGAAACTGTAATAGTGCTGGGGATGTCACTTCCTATCGAGTGGTTTGGATGAGACAGCATAGGCGTGCATACATCAATGCCATGGTATTTTGGGTTCAGAAGAAATGCTATTCATGGCTCAGATCATTGGCACTTTTTGTTTTAGAAAAGAAAGCATATTTCACAAGTACTAACAATAGCCAAACATATAATAAATATCCAGTATGATCAACCGATACAAAGAAAGACATTTGGAAAGTAACCAAGCATTAAAAAGGTATTGCTCGAACAGGATTTACCCAAACCTCAAAAGAACATCTGCTCTGCCCCATACAGAGACCTGACGTGACGCAGGTCTTCAAACCAAACACAGAAGACGCCAGAGACAGACTTCTTCTATTCACCATAAATACCCTGCGACAGTCTCTTCCCCTGTTCCCTTGCCAGTATACTGTCGCTTTAAATGCCAACAGTGATGGTAGCTTAAGCCTTGTAAGGCTCTCAAGTGACTGGGCGCCAGTGGCAGATAACGGGGCTCCAAACAGGGCCATCAGTCTGTCTGACAAGGCTCAAGTAGGAGTTCTCTACTCTGAACCTCGGGAATGTGGGCAAGGCCGGGGGGGGGGGGGGTGCTGTTGTACTCTGACAAAAGACGTGCGCCTCTTCCAAAAGGAAGAGGCAACAGGAATTAAATATATAGCCGAAAAGATCTGTGGCGATTATGTGAAACAAACTTAAAGTCGCAGAGTGGTTGAGGTTTGGCTTGCTTCCTTGTCGACTTCTTAGAATATGCACCAATTATACTCAAAGTAATTACAGTGATAAAATTCACCCACCCTTCCTCCATACAGGTGAACACGGGAAACAGGTGCTTAATAGTTATTGAGTGTCACCGCCTAAATCCACCCAGCTCTCAATCCCACCGAAAATCTAACAGAAATAACATTACAAACCCTAACGAATAACATCACAATATACAAACCATGACGTACCTTATAATATTACAATTAAATCATTCCTGGCTCCTACAGGAGCCTTTATTTTAGTGCGTCTAATATAACTTACTGCTAAATGTAGGGAGTGATGCTCTAGACGACTGCTTGCCATGCAGACATTGATCCAGATGGCTAACACATAGTGGCAGGTACACACTTCAACATAATTGTCATATTTTATTTGTTTTTCATTTGTTTTTGAGGCCAGTGGTTACAAAACACTGCAGTTAATGACATCATCGAGTCAGTGGGATTCCCACGAGTCACCTAGCATGCCTCAACGCATCAAGAAGGAAACAAATTAAAAGTTGCCCTTCACTGATACCAGACATGTTATGACAAGTGCGTAGGACATGGATATTTCTATCGAAATTTAAAGAGCAGGGGCAATTACACCGAGAGACCATTTTAACCCACATCAGTTACTGAATTACCTCACTACTCCAGTCACGTTTCAGACTAGTACCAAGATCATGTCACCGACTGTTCTTGGCACGACCTTTGCAGGTCTCTTATCGCTCAGTAGAGATAACGGCCGGCAGATTTCCTGATCATCCAGGTGTACCTTTGATCCTTATGACCAACACATGTCAGCTTCTGGGACACAGCCCAAGCACACAGTGCCGTATCAGGCCATCTTCATGAGACTTGCTACTATTGAAAGGGCTAAGGAATTAGTCTACTGGTACTTGGATCGCCAGGAACATAAGATGGGTCGTCTCAGACCGGTCCCTCTGCTCTGCTGCTGACCATATCCCGATATATCTGCCCCACGTGTTTTTGTGAATTTGGACATTTTAGGACCTCCACTTTCCTATGGTACAATCAAAGGATGATATCAGCATAAACATGATGGAGGGATTCCTTCAATTTCTTATGGGTACTTTGGCTAGGATTCGAAGCAGCAGGCAGGCACCCATGTCCCTCTAGTTAAAGAACCCTAAACAATAATCTTTACTAGACTGTCTTAGTGTTAATGATTGTTTTAGAGATAAAGTGAAAATTGAGGAAGGAATTCTGGACAGGAACCTTAAACCTTCTGATTAGGGAACACTGTTTACAACCTCAAAGCTACATACAACAGGCGGTATGCAACACATGCTTTGCAGCCACCTGATGTTAGCTACATCTGGTCTCGTGGCCCTGTTACAGGGGGGCACAGGAAGTCTAGCCCCCAGGATCAATATTTTTTAACACCCAGTCCTTACAATGGGCAATATATTTCCTGGCTCTAATTCACCCTCACTGCATAACAGCCTCTACCATTTATAGCCTATAGCGGGCCAGGGATCTCGTATTATTTAAAAAGAAAAAAATCGTAAAAATATGGTGCCAAGGAACAATACAGTGATGTTAATCATTACGTCATTTTAAATAAACTTTAGATTGAGATTTGCTGACGAACGATTTGATTTGGCAATCTGCAGCTGTACTTTGGCCATCCTAATCTTGCTACTCGCACGTCCACTTTATTAGGCCTAAAGAAAAAAACCTAAATGAGGTCTCCAGGTGTAACACAAACACAGACGCAGCATATTTGAACATGTCAAAGATTGTCTTATTTTCTTTGCCGTATGCATGCAACGGTACAAAGAGTACCCAGTTCATTGATCCCTTAACGTGTTGTCTAATACAAAAAATGAATCGAGGAGCGAGGAAGCACGTGCTGCTGTGAGAGAACTTCCCCTTCCCAAGCAAGCCGTCCGTCTCGAGGCAAGGCAGTCAGACCGCGAGAGGTGTGTGTGTGTGTGTGTGTGTGTGTGTGTGTGTGTGTGTGTGTGTGTGTGTGTGTGTGTGTGTGTGTGTGTGTGTGTGTGTGTGTGTGTGTGTGTGTGTGTGTGTGTGTGTGTGTGTGTGTGTGCGTGCGTGTTACAGAAATCATCAATATGTGGGGGGAGTTGCTTCACAAAGTGTCAACACACAAGACATATACATATAAGTACCGCCAGCGCTGCGAATTTAAATTGATTTAACGTGACTGCATTCAACGGGTCGTTTATATGGTAATATTTACGATAACGTTTCTAAAGGGGGAGATGGATTTGGGAGAGCGGTTGGGGAACAAACGGGGGCGTACTCACTCAGTGGATGTCCGACATGTCAGCATGAGATCATCGTGGAGTTGGTGGTTCGAGCCCCCGGTGGAATCAAAACAGAAAATAATCACATGGAATTAAACGAACGATGCGATGACTCAACCTCGAAGCCCTTTGGTCATAACTTAACTCGAGTACAAAAACACATCGTTAGGCTTCCTTCAACATCTAAGGTTAGGTTAAAATGTGAATTCATTAGGCTGCTTATTCCCCGCATTTACTGTACGATGTGAAGGAGCCGCAAGAACGCTGGGTTAAACAAACGAGGCATTTCACCAAACGGTATACTTTACCTAGCTTCCTTCTGGCGGACTTAAGCCTCAAGACAGATCCAAGCAACAACAACGCTACAAGTCGCTGTGACGGACGGATTCCCGACGTAGGGGTTGCCCGATTAGAAAGGACTTAACACCTGTGAGCGTCCACTTTGGCAGACCGGAGAGGGCATACACTTCAGCGAAGGAGCACATTCACCCCGCCCCAATTGGGTTTAAACTGCCCCCATGCGAGCGCAATAACACGCCCACAAATAGGTCACTCTCGGAATAATCACACTGCCCCCTTGTGGCCGTCTACGGCACATTGACTATGTGGCCTAACCACCAGAGGGCCTTATGAGCCTAGGGTTAGGAGTATTGCATATTGATGCTCCATAAATGATGCTACACGAAGCGTGCCTATCAAAAAAACGTTGTACATAAACCTCAAACCATACAATGTATACAGCATTATCTAACACAAGGACTATAAAACTAGCATGCACATTTATTGTATTAGGTAGGTCTGTCATTTAGCACGTTTTAAATGCTAGCCATTTATATTTTGATAGCAATGCATTCATCATTTAATGTATTATGTTATCATGCCACTATAAAGTTTGTGTATTGTAAACCTTCCAATAGTCAAATAATTATTTAACAAAACATTTAAACTTTTTAATGATCAAAATTTTTGATCATTAAAAAGAAACAGTTATGGATCATATTTTGATACCGCTGCAAGGAAACACAAATGCTTGTCAGGTACTTTTCACATTTAATGGGGTGACACATTAAGGTCCCTTTATTATATAATAGATGTAGACCATAATATCTTCAGACCTTGATGAAAAGCGGCACCTGTTGCATTCAAGTGAAAGGGAAACTATTTTCCCCAAAGTGTTCCGTCACACTCCTGAATCAATCAAACACAAAGTTATTTCAATAAACTTTTTTCTTTTTAATATTTCATAATGCAAGTAAAATCGCCTGGATGAAGCAAGTCATTTTACACTGTGCTACTAAAATATCCCACAATGACACTTAGGATTGACAGAGGTGATACAGACAAATGCTAACCCATGTGCACGTTGGCAAGACCTTTTTTTTACCCCTAGGTCCCAAACCTAAGCCTTTTGTCTACCTGAGATTCATTTCATTAAACCCTATGGACAAGGTAATTCACATTACAGTGTATAGAAACAAACCTACGCTAGTATCTTCATACCCAGGGCATAATTCTATGCTACATTACACCTTTCTTTTTTCCGTTGTTTTTTTTGTAGTAGCACATTCTCAGAGACTGCCTAAAGCAATTCTACAGCTACAGTTTATTTTGTTGAACTACCATTATTTTATAAAATAAATGTAGGAATGAAAGTAGCTCTACTCTAAAGACTTTTGTTTTACAAATGAGTATTTACTCATCATAAACCTAATATATCATAATTTTTCTCAGTATTGCTCTTGCTACATTGAAAAAATATAAAAAAAGTCTTGATATTTGAGCTTGCAGTGTGGTATTTATAAAGAGCCATGCTCCAGAGTGTCCATGGCTATGTGTCAATAGTCCTTTTGCCCCGTTGTACTCCCTCCTGGCCGTTCTCTCAATAGCAGCGGATACGAGTCGGAGCGATTGGCATCCAGTATCCAGAAGAGTCAAGACAAGACGTCAGCGGCCGTTCCAGTGGCCTGGCAGCCCCTTCTCTATTGCCTCTAGGACTCCACGGAGGAACCGGTCTCAGCCGGCTCCTCCTCTACCTGAGTGCCGCCCACGTCCTCCGCGGTTGTCCCTGCTGCCGCCGCCCCCTCCTGGTCAAAGGTCGACAAGGAAGTGTCGGTGTCAGAGGCCTCGAAGGACTCCCCCCCGAGGTCGCTCAGCTTGATGTAGCCCTTGCTGTTGGAGCTCTCCAGCCGGGGGCAGCTGAAGCGCCTGCCTCCCCGGTCGCCTTGACGACAGGCCGAGGCGGAGAAGCTGCAGCGCCGCACCGGCCGCGGCTGATCAGGCAGCGAGTTGAGTGACAGTCGCGACCCCATCGCCCTAGCAACCGGCGACGGAGGGGACAGCTGCGTCTGAGTCCACGGCTGCTCGGCGGCCGCCGCCACTTTCGGCGTTCCTGGTGGATCGGCGTTCCCGGCGGGCGAGTGTCCTCCTTGCTCCAGGAGCGTTGGCGAGTCTGCGCCCGTCAGATCCTTTTCTTTGGTGTCTGCCCCGCCCCCGGCTCCGCCTTCCCTGCCCGCACCCGCGTCCTCCGAACGCCGTTCCCCCCCCGCCGCCGCCACCTCGCTCGCCGGCCCCTCCACCTCGCGGTTGTTGAGCTTGATGACGGGCAGCGTGTGGGCGGCGACCGAGGTGGCCCCGATGGAGGCGGTTCTCCCACTGCAGCGGCGGCGGCGCCGTCTGCTCGCTGCCACCGCTGCCGCCGCTGTGGTCCCGGTAGATGCTGTACACCGTCTCTGTGAACGTCTGCACGTCCCGGGACCAGCTGCGCGTCCGGCCCACCAGCGAGGGCCGTCGGAGCGTCTCGTCGCTGCCCAGCTCCGACGGGACGCCCGGCCCTTCGGATGGCCAGGAGCCACGGGAGTGGCCCCCTGCTCCTCCTCCTCCTCCTCCTCCTCCTCTACCCCCCCCACCTCCACCTCCACTGCCGGGGCTGGCGCTGTAGAGTCCCGACGGGCCCGCGGCCGTCCCGGGGTCGGCGCTGCGGGACTGCGTGTAGTTGACCAGGCCGTTGAGCGGCGAGTACTCCTTGGAGCGCACGCTGTGCAGGTCGATGACCGTGGAGTAGATGTCCCGCAGGTTGATGATCTTGGTCTTCTTGTCGCGGTTCTCGTGGAGCACCGCATTGGCGCAGATGAACAGGAAGATGCCGATGCCCATCACCAGAGGGCCGAACACCTTCAGGTTGTCCGAGTACAGGTAGCGGTCCAGGAAGTCGCACAGGAAGCCGCAGGAGTGCGACGGCTCCGGGGCGCTGGCGTTCCCCTGGCTCTGGTTGAGCGACACCGCCTGGTCGTAGAGCTGCAGCGGACTGATGGCGGAGGCGGCGGCGGCGGCGTTGGGGGTCGAGGTGGTGGTGGTGGTGGTTGCCACCTCGGAGGACATGGGCAGCGTTTTGGTGTAGCCCATGCGGTGGCCGCGGTGCATGCCGGTTCTCCGGCGCTCCTGGTACTCCTGGTGGTTGGGGCTGGGCCAGTAGCCCAGGATGGCCATGGAGATGCCCACCACGAGCACCATCACGCCCACCGCCGCCACAAGCCCCGCCGGGGAGCACAGGTTGAGCTTCCCCTTCACCACCACCACGTCGTTCTTCTTCTTCCTCTTCTTGGCTTTCTGCTTGCGCTTGTTCTCCGCGCGGTTCTTGGAGCGCAGGGAGTCCTGGCGCCGGTTCATGCGCAGCAGGCCGCCGGTGGCTATCATGGTTCCGATTGGACAGCGGGCGCGTCACTCAACCTGAAAGGGCGACAACACAACGCACGTTCAGGGTGAGTTCTGTGTGCGAGAAACCTCGAGTTCAGACGAGAAGACAAACATTAAATCTATAAAGGACATGACGATAGGGTAAAGCCGGCCGGGAAATAGGGTGGAATCTCTGCACTTGGAGAAATCAACAATATATATATTTTTATTGATAATTATTGATTGTATCAGATGATAAAATAAGCTTTTCAGGCAATCAGGCAAGCACCAGTTATGAATCAACAGTTAACATCCTAACCGCCCTTCTGTGTAGTAGTAGGAAAACTACCGCCTTTAAATAAATAGATGATAGTTGACAGTCAGGAACAAGGAGTGCTGTTTATATATCCAGCCTGTGCCAGCGAGATATCTGCCCATGAAAATATAATGTGTCCAGACAGCTGGCCAGCAGGCATGTTCCCTTCCACCTCTCTCTCTCCCTCTCTCTCTCTCATTCTCTCTCCATCACTCTCACTCGCACTCCCTCTCTCTCTCACTCTCTCTCCAACACATCTTTTCTTCTGCTGTTCTTCCTCTCTCTCCGCCTCTCTCTCACTCACTTACTCACTCTTTCACACATATTTCCTTCTGTTATTCCTCCTCTCTCTCTCTCTCTCTCTCTCTCTCTCTCTCTCTCTCTCTCTCTCTCTCTCTCTCTCTCTCTCTCTCTCTCTCTCCTCTCTCTCTCTCTCCTCTCTCTCTCTCTCTCTCTCTCTCTCTCTCTCTCTCTCTCTCTCTCTCTCTCTCTCTCTCTCTCTCTCTCTCTCCTCTCTCTCTCTCTCTCCTCTCTCTCTCTCTCTCTCTCTCTCTCTCTCTCTCTCTCTCTCTCTCTCTCTCTCTCTACCCTCCTCCTCCTTCTCTTTCTACCTCTATATCTCTCTCATTGTACAAAACCCCCAGCTTCCGTCTCTTGCCCCGACTCCATCTTCGCCACCCTCTGAACAAACCCTGGCTAACCTTTGGCCACAGCGTCTCTGAGCTCGGGTGGGCGACGCCGGGGAACGTGATCTGGAGCAAACAGCAGCCCTGGGAGTTAGACTGTTTACACACAGAGGTACCCACTCCATCTCTCTCTGCAACCTCCTGCTAGATGGGGGTTGTGGGGTTGGGGGTGGCGCAGGGTGTGGGGTCTTTGTGACCGATGCCGCCATAATGTTGATTACGATGATCTTGAACGGCTTACACCCAGCGGTGATTACACGCGTCCAGCTGATGAGTTTTATCCACATGGGGTGAATATTAATTTGCGAATAAATCGGCTTAATTAGGCTTTCCCCCCCACCCCCCTCTAACACACATGCAGACGCACACACACACACACACACACACACACACACACACACACACACACACACACACACACACACACACACACACACACACACACACACACACACACACACACACACACACACACACACACACACACACACACACAAACACACGCACTCCTCCTACATTGAATCAGCTGTTAGGAAGGTATTTAATTTGAGTAATCACGCCTAATTATGTATGACTTAGGGCTTGGATTCATGAATAACTTATTCCACAGATATATTTCCCAGGCAGCGATTAGGTGAGGACATTTCTCAAGGAAATGTTTTGCACAACTGGGTCCATAAGGCTGGCAGTCACGAGAAACCACAGAGGTGCACCTCTGCTCGTGCACGTTTTGATATATGGATTCTTGATATCGATTTAGGTTCCCACGACACATCTCAAGCACGGTGGCATGATCACATGACCTTTCAGAAGGTACCAGGCAGGCCTATATCAGGTCTACTTACATCAGTTCCTGGCTCTACAATAGACTGCGTAGCTCTGCGTATCCCCATACCGATGCTACTTCAGTGGGGCTCCGTGGGCAACCTGCACTCAAAGTGATAATGCGTGGGAAGCCCAACTATGTTTAGGACAAGAGGCTGGAGAGCTGGAGACCTGAAAGGTAGGTGTGGGCAACCAGGGCTTGGCCCCTCTCCGTGGTGCTGAACGCAGGATGCCAATACCTGGGTTTGGTGTTTGCTGATAAAGGCTCTATGTCAGCAAAGAGGGATATAAGGAGGCCTCTTGTTCTGTAATACACGGTAGGACATAATACCGGGCAATGTTGCGTGAGTAATGGCTTGTTGATATTGCCACGCATCTGCTTCCTCGCCTGTTGGAGATGTGTTGCGACGGAGAGGGGAAACACACACACACACACACACATACACATACACATACACACACATACACACACACACACACACACACACACACACACACACACACACACACACACACACACACACACACACACACACACACACACACACACACACACACACACACACACACACACACACACACACATGCGCAAACATATGTTATTGAAGAGGCAAGGTTTCCTGAAGATGTCCAGACCCACTGCAAGACATGTGTCTCCCGTACAAACCAAAACACTGGGTATTTGCTCTTACTCGGTAGAGGCACATGACAAACACCCAGACGGCTTACTTGGCCTGACGAAGCCCATGCTTCCATGGTTGATAGGCCTTCATCAATTACCTCAGCGCTCGTCTCTTGTGACTACATTGAGACAGTCAGCATCATTATTTGATATTTACCGCCATAACCGACTGAATGAATTTCGTGGCAGCGACCGAACCATTAAAAAAAAAGTTTTGCTAACGTTAGTCTTTCAAACGAACGGTTGGTTTGGTGTGGAAGCCATAAAACCTGTAACGACAACTCCTTGCGTTTGCCATAGAGTGGATGCCAGTCCAATGCCTGAAGACAATTTAAACAATTCTCAAATCCATTTTAAATCCAAAAAAAATGTTTATCCAGAAATCCAGAAACGAATTCACACAGAAGACGTCGTGCAATGTTATAAACCCTATCCAACGCCCTATCCCCATAAATTTGTATTTTATAAAACAATAACCATCTTCCCACATCGGATGTGTTATGTTGTTATGTTATGTTATCCCAAAGCTGCAAAAAAAGCAACACTGACATTCACAATATCTATGCCTGTCTATGGAAGATCGTATAGCCGCATACGAGATACACAGGCTAATAATCTATTCAACAAAAGATACCCGTTTGATCGGCATCACGGAATTGTACATTGCAACTCTTGGCGGCGACTACGGTCGTAACGGATGTGTTCGTGATGTGGAAAAAAAGGACAGATAAACATAAGCGTTCTCACCAGAAAGGGTTCCGTGATTATTCCGCATCTTGAAAACGCGCACGCTGGCTGTTGTGCTGCAACTGGTTCGGCTGTGCACCGCGCGGTGCGCCACTTTGGTGCCCAAACTGAACTGGAAGAGTGCGGCTTGCAGTGAACCGTGTGCTGGCTGTGGAGCCGGGGGGCGGGGTCGTGGAGGGGGTGGGGGAGGAGGTGGCATCGGGTGTGAGGAGGATAATCGTCGGACACCGTGCAAATGTAATCTGTAATCTAGTTTAAGTGATATGCTGCGTAATTTATTTAGAGATTAGATGTGATGAACATGTTGACGATGCTTTCATTTTGTGTCGTCTTAAAGGCAGTGCTGGATGAGACGTTTTAGGGGGGAAAGGTATGGCTAAAATGGAGATTTCTGTTTTCACTGCTGACTGGCGCTCAGGGACCAAACAGGCTTAGTATATAAGTGACTATCTTAAAACGGTGTATAGCCTGTAGGGAACTATTTAATTAAAAATATGTGAGATGAAGAAAAAAACATAGTGATTGTATCAGGGAATGAACCAGAGCATCTGCAACAGAGATGCTTATTACTTATTACTCTAAAGTATATATTTTTATAAATATTGATTGTGTGTATATTCCACACACACACACACACACACACACACACACACACACACACACACACACACACACACACACACACACACACACACACACACACACACACACACACACACACACACACACACACACACACACACACACACACCAGTAGAGACACCACTACATATACCAGTAGAGACACCAATAGAGACACCAGATGAAACACCCCTAGGGATACCAGTTTCCTAGAGTGTCTCTTTACACCAATACCATATACACCAATACACCAATACATATACCAGTAAAGTCACTGATTCCAGTCGACACGATAGAGACACCAGTCGAGACACTAGTAGACACACCAGTAGAGATACCAGTCGCGACACCAGTCGAGACACCAGTAGAGGCACCAGCTAACATACAAGTAGATACTAGTAGAGATACCATTGACACAAGCTTCTGGAGCAAGGATAAAGGAAATCGGGGGAGAAATACAA
>OLKM01001517.1:72500-92500 GCA_900291075.1 Melanogrammus aeglefinus
GAAACAGTCGCTAACGTCTTAATTATTGAGGTTGTAAGTTTCTTCTGCCTTCTGCCTAACTACGACACTGAGAGGCACGAGGAATAGACATCTGTCTATTCCACCTGCTCTGTCAATTCCACCTGCAATGTTTCTTTTTTATACCTCAGATTCGTTGCTATCACGCCTCGGATGCCCGATAAATGGAGGTTTCTTCAGTGCACAGACCAACGCTCCAGGAGTATTGACGTCTTGCAGGCACTCCAGGAACGTATGGATCTACCAAAGGTACTGCATGTGCATCACTTCCTGGAAATGAGGTCAGGGTTATAGCCATGGAATTTCAATCACTGATTTTCAGTAAAAGATTATAATGTGTTTTTATAAGGTAAAGCTTGACCTTTCCTATATCGAATCGGAAGTCTTCAGGATATTCTCATCTTAAAACAATGGCTATCAAAAAAAAAGCAAAAGAAGAAGAAAAAAAGAAGCCCTCTCATTTATAACAAAGTCCTCTATGGTGTGACAGGCTGACTGCTGCCCGGCCCGGCTGGGCATAGACAGTTAGCTATAGCAGACACCTTCTTACAGCTGATGAATGGTCTCCGGCCCGCTCCGATCGCTGCTCCTGGTTCCTGCTGCTAATGAGTCGAGGATCTGCAGCTGTCCGGCGAACACATGAAGGTCGTGGAGACGTACTACGGCTGACGTATGCCTGGAGCCCGTGTGTGTGACCTCCAGGTACGGAAAGACCCAATGCGTCTCTGACAACGCTTTCCAACGGGAAACAGAACGAAGCTCCACAGATATGGTCTCGGAACTATGGAGCCGGGTTGCCATAACAATAGCAGTGGGGGGGGGGGGGGGGGGCGGGCAGCAGGAAGTATGTTCCCACAGGTGACCTTGTTTATATCTCCTTGTTTTCTTTTCTGGGATCCACACGGCCTCATGGATCGGAAGGCCACGCAGCGTTCCAGACATAAATAGGTTCACTCTTCATCTGCTGGTGGTTTGGGCGCTAATGGGAAATCACAGGGGGGGGGAAATAAGTAGGCTACACTCTGATGCACTGGTTCTCAACCGGCAGGTCGTGACCCACAAGAGGGTGCACAAGTATATTTTTTATAGTTGGTCACGGAGCAAATGCCAAACCTTAAGAAATCCATGAATTACCTAATTAATGTTAATTCATGTTTCAATGGGATAGTGTTAAATTGAGCTCAGTCCCAAATGTTGCCGCTTTCTGTTCTGACAATGTTGGCAGTAGTGAACCCACTACTGCAACATTGGTAAATACATATAGGGATTATCTTTAGGTTGTGACTCGATGACTAATGACAGACGTAGCTCCGGAGGCTCGAGCAGATGAGAGCCAAAGCTCTAACGGGTGCCAGCATCACTGACGCTGCAGGAGCCAACCAACTAGACCGGTGTAAACACATGTGATTTAGATAGCAACCTTCCTCCCATCTCATCTTAAACCCACTTCCGATGCATTTGGGGCATTGACATCCCCATCGTTCAACATCAGGCAGCGCTGTAGCTCGGCGAAGCCATGAAGCGATGACTGCAGTAAGCTCAGCGTAGTGTACAGTAGAGAGAGAGAGGCCGCCTTCCACTTCTCCCCATCAGAATCCCCTCATGTATAATCAGTAGGGCGTATCGTCCGAAGGGGATGAAACCCTTTTTGATATCCTTACGATCCTTTCTCTGACTAAGCAGTGAAGGCCATGGGTTTTGCTTCTTCTTGTAGGTTTTGCAGACGCCCGCACCGCCAAACCCTGGGATCGGAGTGAGGAGGCCAGCTTTGATCTCCCATCCAAGATAATATAGGTCATCACTTCAGGGAGAATAGAACAAAGAGCCAATGAGGCAGAAAACACCGTTCAACCCACCCCTGAGGAGTGCACACCAGGAGCAAACAGTCCCTCAGACCCCCCCCGCGCTGGCTGCTGATCTCTGGGCATTGGGCCCCCCCCCCCCCCCCGACAGTAGTGTTGTTTAGCAGAGGGTGAAAGCGGGGATGCTTTTGAATATTTTGGTTCCTATTTTTTCTTTCAGCTTTATTTTCTGAACTGCGCAATATTGAACCTGTCCTTCCCTATTCTGCAGCCCTTCTGTGGAGCGGGCTGCGTTCTTACTGGGTATCCATGGCAACTGATTCATAATTGTTAGGCGAAAACACCTTGGAAGAGGCTTCCTTTGTATCCGGGCGGCCGCGGGGTCGGGACAGAGGCGGAGCATACGAGGGCGATGTGCGTCGACTTATGTAAACCGTATGGATCCGTATAGGAGCCTTTAATCGACACCCCCTGCAGACGTATCTCCCAGCCTCGGCGGGGAGAATTACCTGAATGTCATCTGAATGTCAAGTCATTCACGGGACATGGATGCTAGTCTACCAGGGCCTGAGACACGGCACACGGCCGCAACGCTGGCAGTAAACTGCGATACTGTTCAATCAGGATTTTTAAGATTCCATGTTGGCGAATTGCTGCTTTCACCATGAAGATGATTCTATTGTCATAGCATTTACGATAATATACCCAGTGCTGTGCTAATATCTCCTATAGAGGCTCCTATTGTCTGCCTTTGTGTGTGTGTGTGTGTGTGTGTGTGTGTGTGTGTGTGTGTGTGTGTGTGTGTGTGTGTGTGTGTGTGTGTGTGTGTGTGTGTGTGTGTGTGTGTGTGTGTGTGAGCTATGCGTGTATATGTGTACGTGTGTACACGTGAGCGTGCATTCACATGTATGCTGCTCTGTGTGTGTACGTGCGCGCGTTCTTACGTGCGTGTATATACAGTATGTGTGCATGTGTACACGTGAGCGTGCATTCACATGTGTGTTTCTCTCTGTGTGTATGTGCGAGCGTTCTTGCGGGCGTGTATATTTGTGTGTGTGTGTCCATTTATATATGTGTGTGTGGCCGTTCGTGTGTGCGTGCGTGCGTATGTACGTGTGTGAGTGTGTGTGTGAGTATGTACCAGTGGACGTTCCCCATTCAGGGAGGAAGGCAGCGTTCAGCTCCTATGAGCAGGCCGGCCTGCAGCCAGCTGGGTACAGCCCAGCGGTGGGGGGCCAAGGCCAGCCCCCACACCGCTGTCAGACAGGAGGACCCATCAGAGAGGAGGAGCCTCCACGCACGCTCTCCAAGCTATCAGCCAATCAGGAGCACTGGGGGTCAAGGACACCTATGGGGTGGGGGGAGGAGGGGGTTCATCGCCATGGATACAGCGGCAGCAGTCACAAGGCATCATACCTGAGCGCGGTTGACCCGATGCTAAGGGGGGGCTAAGATACTGTGAACTTAAGCTAGTGCGGGGGGGGGGGGGGTAGGTTTTAAAATTACGTTTTCCCAAAAATAGGACATTTGTGGTTTGTAGCTCAGTGTGAAAAACAGCATTAAAACACATGTTGGCTTGCACAGCACAAAGCACAAAACACACGCACACCAAAGGTGGTGTGAAGTAAGAGGCGAGGAAACATGAAAGCAGGCGCGGGGTACGATCACATACGGTGCTTATCTCATCGGCTCTATTCCAACACCCTGCTATCTGCGGCTGCTAGGCTAATATCAATAGACTCTTCACAGTTGCGATCCCAACTCTATTTTCAGTCGTGTCAGGCTCATAGGTGTTATCGAGCACTAGCGCTAAACGGGGGGAGAAATGGTTATTTGCAGTGTGAGGGAAGAATTAGGTTTGACATTATAAAAGGGGAAGGATTTCATATATTTTGGGGTGGATTTTATATATTTTCTCTGAAAAAAGACCATAACGGTATGGAATTGTTATCCGAGCATTTGAAAATCAATGGCGTGTTCCCCTCAGATTAAAAAGCACGCCAGCAGTTCCCATAATTAAGGCCAACGTTTCCATCCCTACATTAGAGAGAACTATGCCATGCGTGTAGCAGTTTGATGTGGGTGATGGACCTCACACAACCTCCACTTTTGACTGTGTTTGATCGGGAACATCTTTGAGGTCATTCCTCTTTTCATATGCTAATATCTTAATCAACATTTTTTTTACAATGAGCCAAGCCTCTTCCCGGCTCCATCTCATTTCTGTCCTCGCGTAAATTAACCTTTACTGCAAAGATAAAAATGAAAATGACAAAGTAAGGACAGCCCCGGAAACTCCAACCGCTTTGACTACAATTAGTTTCTAAGTGCAGCCAAGTTTCTGTGTTGAGGGGATGAAACAATGCAAGGCAGCAGCTTCAATGGGTGAGAATGCATCTCGTGAAGAAGACAAAGCCGTAAATGACAGCGGCGCGGTGGCCTTTATGTCCCCAGACAAACACATTAGCCGTACCGCCTCTATACGAGTCTTGAATAATTCAACAGCGCACCAAAAAGGATGACTTAGGCGTATTTTATTGAAACGTACCGTGCTCCATTTTGTTTTACATACTATTGATTATGTGCTTCCACATAGGCCTACCTGTGATGTCTAGTGGTGAGGGGGGTGGGGGGGGAGCGACCGGGGAGGGGAAAAAAAAAGAAAAAACAGAGACTAAAACCATCCATCTTAAACCATCTTAAGCCCCAAAGTTTTTCCCCAGCTAAATGTTGAAAGGGCACATTGTTTGCGAGAAGCGTATCGTCAGCATGTTTACGGGGAGCCTGGCAGAGACAACAGGCGGTTCACCCCCGCCGTCGCAACGCAATATCTCTGTTTCGGCAAACAACATAAAATGAGGCTTCTTAAGGTTATTATGTGTTGCATAAAACCCCCGCATGACACGCTACTGCAGCGCGCCATCATCCGTTTTCTGCTGTTATGGCAGGAGCAGGCAGGGCAGGGAGACAAGGGAGACGGGGGGTGGGGGTGAGGGGGGAGGCGGGAGGGGGGGGGGGGGGGATGACGAGAGGAAGAGAAGGTGGGGGGAGGGGGGGTGGGGGCGGGAGAAGAGGAGTCAGCAAAAGCAGGAAGGAGAGGCAAGGGGAGGGCAGAAAGCTGGCGAGAGATGGAGATGAAGAGTGACAGAAACAGAGAGGACTAGTGGAGCGGAATGGGAGAGAACGTGTGCGAGGCAGTGTTAAGGGAGGGAGCAAGAGAAAGCCATTTTAGACGGTGGAGGTGGATGCTGGCTGGATGAATTATACACACGGATTGCGATAGATAAGGCTTATAGATATGTACACTGATGAAAAGGTAATGTATAGTAATATGCACGTGTTGAGGTCCACCCTTTGCTTGAGGAGGGCGGGCTCTTTCAGCTGTCTCGCCGCCTCTCTGAAGCACTCTGGAGAGCACTGGCGCTCATCAAGACGATGACAGATCTACTCCGGTGTTTAAACTGGATTATGGACACTGTGAGTGGAGGGGGTGGTCTGGTGCAGGGTCCACTATTATGGTTTAGGCTTACAACGAAACCCCCCTCACTAGCATATCATGCTCATGTTGACCATGGCTCTCAGTGTTTTGCCCTACAGAGGCTACAGTAAAACTTGAGTACAAATCTGGTATCTGTGGTGGTCGCAGGCCTTTAATAAACTACTGTCCAATCTTTAAATTTGTCCTGAATGAAATTATTGTAATGACAGCAAACATGTCTGTCTACCTACCTACATGGCTACCTTCACAAGGCTAGGCCGACCTATTGCTAAAGCTAGCGCGCTAGTCATGTGTTTTGTGGGAGTGGCTTTGGAGGGAGGTACGGATTCGAGGGTGGAACTTTTTCGTTCTGATACTTCGAGCTTAAGAATAAAATACCAGCAGCATTGATCAGCCTAGATGCCGAAAAGGCATTCGATAGGGTCAACTGGGATTTTCTATATTTAACCGTAGAAAGATTTGGATTTAATGAGAAAACAATTCAATGCATCAAATCACTCTATAGCAAACCGACAGCTAGAATTAAAGTAAACGGCTCACTATGGGACAGATTTACTTTGGAAAGAGGAACCGGACAGGGCTGCTGTCTCAGCCCTACCTTGTTTGCTCTCTGTATAGAACCATTAGCCCAAATGATTACACAAGAGGATGTAATACCATGAATAGATATCAATGACCAAAACCATACTATTAGTCTTTTCGCGGACAACGTTTTGATCATATTAAAAGATCCAGTAAACTCCTTTATGGAACTTATGCAACATTTTGGCGTACAATCGGGTTACAAATTATACAACTCAAATTCTCATGTTTTACTGCTCTCCAAATAAAGAGCTTAAAGAATTAAAATTAGATTGGAAAGCTAAATCAATTAAATATTTAGACATTAGCACAACCAAAAACTTGTCACAGCTTTTCCGAAACAACTATGACCATATTGATGGCAACATACGGAAAGATATTGAAAAATGGTCAACTTATCCACTGAGCATCACTGACAGGATAAATGCAGTGAAAATGAATATTTCGCCACGTTTACTATATCTGTTTCTATCTTTGCCTGTTGGTATACCACATATCCAGTGTCACTTTTGGGATAGACAAATATCTAGATTTATTTTGGGGGGGGGGAGAAACCGAGAATTTGACATTCCACTCTACAGCTGCCAAAAGACAAGGGGCACCTCCTAACTTCAGGGAATACTTTAATGCAGCACAATTGCGTCCACTTATTTACTGGTGTAATGTTGATTATGTAGCTCGTTGGGAAGATATTGAAATGCCTACATCTGGGCCCCTGGTTCAACCACTCATAGGGCAAAGAGAAATTCCCGCACATAAGAGGAAGAATTAAACCCAATAACAACTTTGACCTTTAATACATGGTATTCCGTTATCCAACAACTTAAAGTGGGAAGGGAACTTGGTCTATTAAAATGGTTAGCTTTTGATAAAGAATTCACACTGGGAACTTTTGATACCAGAATCAAACAGTGGACTGAGATGGGTATAACCGTGATGTGCAAGGTTATCCAAAAGGGTAAAATGAGAAACTTTCAAGATTTAAAAAATACTTATGGCCTAAAAAATCAGGACTTACAAATGAGGGATTACTATATTAAAATAATTAAAAAACAGGCTGATGAGATACATCCTATGGTCAAAGTGGTTGTTCAATCTTACAATGGTGTCACTCCCAGAGCTGTGTCAACTCAGTATTCTGGTTTGATGAAAGCCAAGAAAGATTCAACATTATATGTCAAAGCTAAATGGGAAAAAGAACTGAGTGAAGAGATCCCGGGCACCATGTGGTATGATATGTGGAAAATACAACTACACAGTCACATGGATGGAGAGAATTCACTTGGCAAAACCAAATTTGTATCTTTATTACGCCCAAGATTACTAGCAAACAATTTAATTCTCAACAACCCTGCTGGAGACTGCAACTATATGGATCCTAACCATACACGTGTCATACATGTGTAAAATTCAACCTTTCTGGGAACATATCCATGTCGTGCTGTGCGAGGTTCTAGGATACACAATCCCCCGAACTTGTCTTGTCCTATACCTGGGACATGTGGAAGGAACTGTACATAAAGGAGACCAATATTTGATTAAGATTGCTGCAGCAAAAACGGCCATCCCTAAGAACGGGCTCCAGTCGGTTGCACCTGACTGCAGACAATGGCTCAACATTATCGGTGACATTCAAACAATGGAGAGACTCACACATAGATTAAAAACTAAGGAAGACTCATTCTCTAAAGGCTGGGATAAATGGTTACTGTACAAATAAAAAAATGAAGACACGTAAAATATTGTCTGTTCCCCTTTAATTTCCCCACTTTATATCTTTCTCTCTAACTTTCTTTCTCTTTGACTATACTGATTATAAAAAAGAAGTATTATGTTGTTAGAATATCATCTTCAATTAAATTATACAAAGGTTACGTATTAACCTCCTCTGCATTATCAAAATCTTGTACAAACAGTTTAATCTCTTAATTGGTGACGTACACAGAATACCAAGTCATTTTCTACATGGGGAAATTGCAGATACTGCAGTAGTCTGGCTTGGTTTTTAATCCGATTTTGTCGTGACTGCAATGCCTACACCCCTATCTCTCTGAAACAGCGCAAGTTTGAAACAGGATACTTTGTCAAAAATGTAAACATGTATCCTGTTCATTTTTGTGTCATAACCAGAAATAGTAACTGCGGTTTGCAGTGTTTGTCGCGCACAGTTCATCCCAGGTGCAATGCAGCAGAGAACTAGTCTGTAGCCTGGTAGACAACCCTGCTGACTCCATGCTCCTGACTAAGGCCATATACCACGGTCCTTTCATTAAGCCTCTCCCTCAAGACTCCATTAACATACACCAAGATGTTTCCCAGGGCTCTTGGGGCCACGCCATACAGTATCCTCTTAATAAGAGAAGAGGCTTTTATTTGTACTGTGTAGATGTGCCCTCATTAACCATCCCAGCATCTCGACGACACAGGGATAGGGTCCAGGGATAGAGCACGAGCAGCGCTTCAGAATGGACACTAGCATGAACGCATCCCCCTGATGCTGATTGAGCGGCTACAAGCCAACCACCGGGCAATCCGGCCGGGTTATACCTTGGGACCTGTCCACCACATCCTGTCAGCCCTCTTGACGCCAGCAGCAGCGGCGGCGGCGGCAGCAGCAGCAGCGTACCCCCACCCTGTCGGCTGTGCGATCTGGACAAGGATACGTATCGACATGGCCCTACATCCAGCCCTCTCGTCGGCCCTTTTGTCTGCTGACCATGTCGGGGGAGACGACGAGCTCAATACAGTGCGATGGTGAGATAGAGGATAAAGGAACCTGACTCCCCGCCGAGCCAAAATCCATCCCCAACGCTGTTACGCTGCCATGGAAACAGATGAAGACGTGCAGCCGCCGCCCCCCACCCCCCAATCCCCAACCCTGCCCCTCTGGGGGGGGGGGGCACCACTGGTTTCGCTCGTCTCTGGGAGAGGCGAGGGAGACTGGCAGGAAAGCTCCGCTGGGCTGCTATGGCAACAGACTGATCATATGCAGAGAGAGGGGCTGTTGGCTGCCACGGCAACCTGGACTAGGACACGCCGTTCGTTGTGTACGTATACCGCTTGCAGAAAAAAAAAGAAGAGTTTGACTTTGATGGGCGTGCTTGACCTCTAGCACCCGAGTCCTCAAATGATTTTGGACAAATCCTGTGTGAGGTTCAACACGCCAAGGTGTGTGTGTGTGTGTGTGTGTGTGTGTTTGTGTGTGTGTGTGTGTGGTGCGCGAGGATGTAGGCCTATGACGTATTTGTGTGTGTGTGTGTGCGCAACTGAGTGTGTTATTTATTAAGAAGCCACTAGAAAAAAACCTACCTTTTGTTTTCATACACTATAGAAATTGAGAGAGAGGGCTGAAAAAAAGCGGCATACTTAAGTAGATTTGTGTGAGGGCTAGTGCTTGTGTGTGAGGCCTGGTGTTACAACAATTAAATATGTAGTTCGCATCTTATCAAATATGCATGACACAATTCTCTATCCTAACAGGATGTGTCTCTGCACCCTTCCAACTTCCACCCAGTAGGTAGCACATGTCCACCACCAAAACACAAAGCTGACATAAAGTTTTAGTTGACAGTCAATCAACCTGTTCCTGCGAGAATATTAAATAAGATATGACTTCCTTCGTGCCCGTTGTGCACGTGTCCACAGACGGGGAAATATACGGCTTCAGCCTTGAACGTGAGAGCCTGTATGTCGGGCGGCTCGGTGCATTGATCTCTGGCTCCCCCCGGTGCAAACGGCTCGATTGTAGAGCCGCGGCCAGCAGGAAATTAGCCGAGTTAAATTCAGGCTGAAACGAATCGTTGACACACAGCCGTATGCTACCCAGGGCTACCAAGCTCCACTGACGTTCACAGTATTTACAAGGTTGGTAAACCGTGTGTCAAACAAACATAATGCTTCTACCATTATTCCTTCCCTCAGAGCATTTTTTTTTCCATGTGTCAACCGCAAATTCGCAGCTCTTGAATCGATCTACGTCAACACAAGGCCATTGTGCGGTTCCATTGGCGTAACGCAGTGATTTCCATCCTTTTTTGGTGAAAACGTGAATCCATTTCTAGCCCTGGAAATGACCCCAACCTTTACCCATGTCAGGTCTCCAGGTATAATATCTGCTGGTCATATCAATGTCTGTAACTGCGAGGCTTGGAATACTTAAAGAGAAAAAGTTTGTAAATGCAGGATGTCCGTGAGACTTCTTAAAAATTAAAAAAATGCTTGCTAAAATGGATCAAATAATTACAGCTTGTGTCAGCAGTATGACGCATCGGGTGACCCCAGGTGGGCACCACGGTGGTTGGTAACCACTGGCGCAGTGGGAAGCCATAGTCAGCGTTCATTGGAAAACGCTATAATCAATCCTAAAGTAGAATTGAGCCAATGTTTTCCCACCTCTGCATTCCTCTTTGTTGACGCACAGTGAACGCGTGTGTCTATGGGGGGGGGGAGATCTATACGTGTCGATGGCCGATGAGTTGACCTCACAATTCTCACGGCGATTAAGGTTGTGCTCCAGGTTGGGCTCTAAAGTATAACCTTTGACCTTTGGAAAGCTTTGTGGTATTCTGTTGAAGGGTTGGGATATCGATGGCTAGAACTAGTCTCCAGCTCTAGGGTCTCGTTTGTAGGAGAAAGAAAAAGTTTTTTTTTTGTTTGTTTTCACGATATTGATCCGAAATCTGTTTTTCTGTTACCACATTTACGGGTTGATAATGCTGGGTAATAACTCTGGGTGGTTTGGATAGCCTACTGTAAACACACTGTTGGGGTGGTTGTATATAGGCCTACGGTCGAAGGGATAGGGGTTTATTCGCAGCTAAACAGCTTACTTTGAACCAGCTGCTTGTTCATTCTTTTTCACACCTTCCACATCAGACAGTGGGCAGGATTTGGTGGTAGGTTCAGGGCTGCGAACTCTCACACACAGGATGAGCTGAGTGAAGCCGTTGACGCAGCTTCTTTTATAGGCGCTGATTTCACATAGTCGATAAAGATTTGCAGTAGCCTACTACCATTCCGTTCTTCAAGTCGATCAAGTTGCATGGGGTAGAGTTGCCAAAATGAACGACATTAATGAGTTTTTGGAAATAAAGATGTGATTGAGGAGGGAATTGTATCTTTCGTCGCAGCAGCTGGTCTTTTAATGTCTTTCTAATCAATATTTTAATGTGTTATATTTTCCATAAAAATCCCGCATAAACTCTGGCAGACTTGCTTGAGAGAGAACCATAGTTCTGGATTAGAAACATATTTTTGTCAGATTTTCCTATACTGTATGGAACAAAACAGTTAGAGCGCTTTACATTAAATACATCATAAATTTATCTAACATTAAATTATAACATAGAGCACTTATGTGACAGACCTTACAAAAGCTTACCCTACATTTCTAATTGGCTAGTTATTTAAAGAATAATGTCATAGGGAGCTAGAGAATGTAATTATACGGGTTGGGTGAGTTTTTGTGTGAATTAATGTACCATATTCCTTTTTTTTGTTTTTACATTCCTATAAACTGTTCTCGTTACATAGGTGGCTATAGTTATTCTTATGTTCTTCTCCATTGTTTCTGGACACGACACAGACTCTTTGCTGGAGACTGTAGTATCTCCAGCCTCCAGCACAGAATCTGTTTCGATGGCCTTGGAACCAACATACACTGATGTTTGCTCCGAGGCTTTCTTTGTGTTTGATATCCATTACACCAAACAGTGCCTCCCCCACCTGGGAGTTCCTCCAGCATCAGAGAGTCATAGGAATGGACACGAGTTCTCATCTTTGAGGACAGCAGTTGTTTTGGCCGGCACGTTGTGGGCCACGTGCATTTTTTTTCGGGGGAACATTCTGTTTGTAGAAGGATTGCTTGTTATTTTTTCGTGTAATGATGTTGTGCTATAATTTGTGATTTCGGGGCTTAAGCAGTTAGCCTATATAACCTGGAGCTGTTATCAACAGTCCCACTAATTAGAACAAAACGTAGGCCTATTCATGAAAAGGAGCTAAGAAAATGTATTTCCTCAGGCGTGTGTGCATTTGTATTGTACTTGTAATGATTTCATAAACATGCATACATTTTTGAGCTGTAAAACACTGTTCTGTAGTTGTCATTAACTAAAAATGTTATTTACTGCACGGTAACATTGGGCCTTTTTGTGTAGTGTGTGTTTGCATGAAATTATTATAAATTATACATTAATCATTTATAGATGGTAGACCTATTTAATTGTTATCATTTTTCTACATAAAATCAGCAAGGCAATTTGACAGTAGTGTATGAGGAATAATTAATAATTAACAACAGTTAATTGAAATAGGTTGGGTCAAATGAACAACCCACCATTCTGTGTTAAATGGTAAAACCCAGTACTTGGGGCAAAACGAACCCAGGGCGTGTTCTGTCCCATAGTTACCCGGCTGTGGGGTTAAAGTTGAATTATTTTCTAACCCAGCAGTTTTTTGAGTTTAATTACACCAGAAATTGTAGCTTCGGGTGGGTGCGTATCTACAGAGTAATAAAATCAAGGTGGAATGAGGCGCCGTTTCTCGTGGGCGATCACCACTCAGTTCATTATGTATCGACAGCGATTTTTCAGGGTCTGTCGACTCGTGTGTTACGCTTTGAAACAATAAAGGCCAAAACTGCGTGAACAGTGCCCTCGAGTGGCCGTGGTCGATATTGCACTTCTAATTTAACTGAAGCGTTACTATCAGTGCTCTGACATAGCTGCCCATATATGGCGTGCAGCTATTTGGCTTTGACAGGGTGCTACAGAATATATCCTAAGCAGTGTTGAATAAATATTGTGGACCAGACGGACTAGACGGATGCTATTTCTAATAGCATCCCAGGCAGTTATGTATGCCAAGTCTTAAATATATTCTTAAATAAGATGGTTTCTGAAGATATAATCCAATTTGGAAATGGAAAGATTATATTAAAAATATATATGATTTAGCCATGACATTTGTAAAAATTACATTTATTAAATTTGAAAACCTTGTTTGTATAGCGTCTTATCTCGACTGCTGCTCTTTGAGTCATTGATATGGTGCCTCAGACACAGACTGCTTTGGTCCTAAATACATTGAAATGGAGAAAGTTAATGGTGTGCCTAAAAACACACCCAAACGCACACGCACAGACACACAGATAGAGGGGGCGCACAGAAGCAGACTCTCCAGTAGTTTTACGATGGCAGGTAGATTATCTTCCTAAATTGGATATAATAAGTGTGAATGTGCGTGTGGCTGTGTGTATGTGTGTGTTTATGAACATCTGGTGCTCTGGTGTGGTCCTTCCTAGCGGCCCCCCCCCCCCCGACGCTCTCTCTCACGCACACACGCACACACACACACACACACACACACACACACACACACACACACACACACACACACACACACACACACACACACACACACACACACACACACACACACACACACTCGCTCTCCATCGGCGTGTGGGTGGGGGACGTAATACTCAGTGCCAGAGCAGTAATGAAATATGAAGCGCTCCTCCGGTCTCTGTGCAGCCCGTGGCTCTGACCAGCTGGAGACGCCGAGAGACGGAAGCGCGATGGCAACCTGCAGCTCCTCTAATGATGACGGGCCGTGTCACCAGAGACTTCCTGCCGCCCGTATAAGGCACGCGCTCTTCTTACAACACAGCGCCATGGCAGCATGAAAATAAATCGACGACTGTCTGGCAGCAGGTCGTGAAACTATAACCACCGGTGATACAGAAAAATGGACTGGAAACGCTGAAGTGTGTTTTTAATTTTTTTGACCTCTTCACTTTTTGATTTCTATATTAATCAACAAATGGGTGTCAATTACACCCAGATTACAGACTTAAGACTGTGGATTTACAACGGGGAGGACACAAATAGAGCTTCCAAGAGCTGCCTACTGTATACATAGTACACACTGAATTATAGAGGCCCTTCTCCAAAGACATCTTCCCTAACAGTGTTATCCTGTCTTAGGCATTGCGAGGCAGCGTAATTGGAAGAGATGAGCCAACATTAACTCACAGTGTGTCATAACAGTCCTTAAATGAGATATCAGAGCTTGAGTTGAGATTAATGGTGGGGTTTGTTGATCAGTAGCATTAACTTTTTCTGGCTTGCTATTGAAATCCAATGTAGAAATAACTCTCTCAGCCTCCAACCGTTGCCGATGTTCCCTTGTGCAAGGCAGTTCTCCTCTACACTGCAGAACAGGCTGCCTGTGGGCCTGTTTAATAATCGAACGGTATGTGCCGGAATTGATTCTAACTTGCAATATCAAATAGAATATCCCGAACCGAGACTTTCATATGAAATCCCTTTGCATAGTAATTTGAAACTCTTTCTTTTGGGAATGTACTGCATGTCTTTTGTAACAGGCGATTGGAGCTACTCGCTGCAGTGTTGTCATCCAACACCCCAACCGTGGCATCGTCTGAAGCGATGCTCGAGTTGAATTCACTTCAGACACTACGCCTATGTCGGTGGATGGCTAATGGGTCTATGATACAAAATACATTTTTCAACAGCCGATCAATCTGCACCAGACTCACTGCTGGGAAATAACGATTTGGTTTCATTTGTTTTGTCCCCTAATGGGATGGCAGTCTTGTTGAATTTATAGCCAACACAACGAAAAGCTTGAGTACTTTCCTATTTGTTTTGGGATAATACAATTAGTGTCTCCTCCTCTTTGTGCAGTTCGCTGCCAAGGAAACAATGACACCGGGAAGCCTTTAGTTTGAATGATGAGGAATACGATGGGATGGCTACAAATTAGATTTGCAGCAGCATACATCTGCACTCAGCTGTAGGGCCAGAAGTAGAATGTTTTCCAACACACTCAACCTTCATTAGTAATGGGCAATGATATCGAAACGATAAAAAAAATGTATCACGATCCATTACTATGACCTATGTATTCATATTCATTTCATGTTAACGGTTAATTCCCTGTTCTTTTTTTATTTTTTAAATGGGATTGGGTCTGCCTTTGCAAGTTAAGAGAATAAATTTCAAAGCCAAACAAAGAGGACCCTGTTTGATGGTGGGCCGAGAGATCCCGCAGGAGCGAGAACATTCCACTCAGCGTCTTAAATGATCCCCGTTATTAACACTGGCCTGCTGCTCTTATCTGCAACAGTTGGTCCGGCGTCCAGCTGTGAGGGGCTGTGTCTCTGGCCATCCGTAGGCCTGCTCTCCTGCCTTCTCAAGTCTGACGATCCTCACTTTGACCACTCTCAGCCTCCATAGTCCACAGCTGTCGTTGGCCCAAGCAATGCAGGGTGGAAAAACACAACTCTTTCTTTGTGTTTATTCGGATAAACAAAGCAAATATTTATTGCGACTAAAAATACAATAGGCTACAACAGAACCCTTCCTTTTTTTATTACGCTTCTTCAGCAGTAGATTTGCTCCTTCATTGGTTGGATGCTTTGGTTATTTTCAGTGTAACGGCTTGGACAAACGCGGGTGCTAAATTAATAAATGTAAATGTGCTTGTTTGGCTGTGAAAACCGCCGCCACCGTGATGGACAGAATTCTCCTAGGTAAATATTGACGGGAAGAAGGAGGGGTGGCTGGAAAACTTTGAGATGAAAACGGAAAAGAGGCAACAAAACAAATGGATCGAAATGGCCAAACCCACTTGTCTAAACGGTATGAATAACACATTATGCATGTGGACCAAACCTGCGTCTATTGAACCTAACTTATTGAGCTTGATTTAAGCAGGGAAGCGGGGCGCCTTGTGAGCACAAACGATCCCGCCGGCTTCCTCTGTGTACATTGACGCTATTTGCTCTGTCCTTTGCAAACCCTTTTAGCTGCCATATCCTGTGTTGTGTGACGTCAAAGCCAATACACGTCTGTCGTTGCACGCACACGCGCGCACACACACACACAACACACACACACACACACACACACACACACACACACACACACACGTCCTTTTCATAAGGAGTTATGTTTCAAATGCACTTTGTGAGCGAGCGGAGCGACGACAGGAAAGTTGACCTCTGTGACCTTTGTCGGATCTGCGACCTTGTCTCTGCTCACCTGTGTTTCGACGCCGCTTCGCTCTTCCGCCACTAGAGGTCCTCGTTGTTTCGGCGTTCTCCAACCACAGCGCAGATAAAGCAACCATGCAATAACTCAATATGCATTTATATATATTTATATATATATATCTTTTTACAATGGAAACCATTTTCTCGTCGCACGTGGACGACTTGGAAAAAAAAACAATAAACAGAAATGCGCACACGATCACGATCCATTAAAAACAACAAACTCATTTAAAACATGATTGTCACTTACTGCGAGTCACAACAGCGTACGAACCACAAATAAATAACCGAGAGAGTTATGTACAATATGCACAATAATCAAAAATGGGAGTGCAAATAAAGCTTTGGGAGATCTGTACAGGAAATCAGGTAAGAAGCGTATGGGGGACTCTGGGGTGAGGCTCCTCCCCCTGACCTCACTGGGGGGGGGGGGGGGGGGGGTGATAGGTACCGATGAGGTCATCGTTTCACAGGACACGTAGCAACACGGACGGCAGCAGGGGTGGATGTCGTCCCCGATTTTGTCTTTTGTAACTGTTCCTTCGTGGTCGTTTTGTTATTCAATGCAAAAAAAACGGAAGTAAAAAACTAATAAGAGCGAGAGAGATGAAAGATCGGGAACGATGTTTGCAGAGGGGAGTAAAATGAACACATTTACGTTACGTACGGTGCATGGCATTCCACTGGAGACGGGAGAGTTTTGTAATACTTAGCGATATCCAATAAGGATCAAGGCAACAACCATGGAACCACAGGAGAGTAGAAAAAACACAACTAACGACAGAGGGAGAGAGGGAGAGGGATAGAGAGAGAGAGAGAGAGAGAGAGAGAGAGAGAGAGAGAGAGAGAGAGAGAGAGAGAGAGAGGAGAGAGCAGAGAGGAGAGAGAGAGAGAGAGAGAGAGAGAGAGAGAGAGAGAGAGAGAGAGAGAGAGAGAGAGAGAGAGAGAGAGAGAGAGAGAGAGAGAGAGAGAGAGAGAGAGAGAATAGACGGCTCGGCCCACAAATCTTGTGGCCTTGAGTGTGGCTCCCATTCGCTTTGTAATGAAGGCGTGCTGGACCCCTGGGGCAAGGGATTGTGGGTAGGCTCGTGTGTGGGCGAGGGATCGCGGCGTGGTTGAAGGGCGGGGCAAAAGTTGAACTTCATCTAACTTTTAAGACCAATGGCCACGCCATTGGACAATCAGCATTCGGTGAGTACTGGAAGGAACACATGGACTCGTGGTTTTAAGCCATCGACAAAGTGGTAGACTCCCACATGAGCCAATAGAGAGAGGATGGGCTGTTGCCATGCCTCATCAAAAAGGTGAGCATGGTTTTGGTGGGGCCGAGCCATTAGAAAGAGTGAGAGAGCAAGAGAGTGAGAGAGAGCGAGAGAGTGAGAGAGAGAGCGAGAGAAGAGAGAGGAGAGAGAGAGAAGAGAGCGAGAGAGAGAGAGAGAGCGAGAGAGAGAGAAAGAGAGCGAGAGAGAGAGAAAGAGAGCGAGAGAGAGAGAGAGAGCGAGAGAGAGAGAGCGAGAGAGAGAGAGAGAGAGAGAGAGAGAGAGAGAGAGCGAGAGAGAGAGAGAGAGAGAGCGAGAGAGTGAGAGAGAGCGAGAGAGTGAGAGAGAGCGAGAGTGAGAGAGCGAGAGAGAGAGAGCGAGAGAGTGAGAGAGACAGAGAGCGAGCGCGCAAGACAGAGAGCGAGCGCGCGAGAGAGAGAGAGCAAGAGAGAGTGAGAGAGAGAGCAAGAGAGAGGGAGAGAGCGAGAGAGAGAGAGAGAGAGCCACTGCAACGTATCTTTGTGCTCTTGCTTCATAGGGTCCTTCAGCAGCTCCGGGGACGCGCTGTGTCACTTATTATGTACAACTCGTCACTGTCACCATCCAGCCCACAGATCCGACCGCAGCCGGACAAGAACACAAACCGAAACAGAAGGGCTGCTCCAAAGTCTGGCCAGGTCTGGCACCTGCTCTGGTGTGCGCCCACACACACACACACACACACACCTCCCTCTTCCAGAGGCCGTCACATGTGACAGGTGTCCACCCGTCCACCTTATCATTATTAGGATTCTTTTTTTCAATCAGGCTTGGGTGTGTGTATGTGTGTGTTTGTGTGTGTGTGTGTGTGTGTGCGCGTTTGTGTGTCCGGGACGAGGGCTCATGCAGAGTTCAGGTACTCCAGGGCGACTTCGTAGCAGAACTTGTACTGCTCCTGGGGAGACACAAGAGCACAAGCCACCAGTAATTAGATTGAGGAGAGAGAGGTCGCAGAGAGAGAGAGACGAGAGGAACGTTGATCATTCATCAGCCATAATGATCCGGCCTCCAGACTCATTCATTTTGTCTCCTCATGCCCCCCCCCCGCCATCGATATCGAGCTCATAATGGATAACACCGTCTTCTCCGATCAGCCTTCAAACACACCCTCCCGAGTACATTAGGATGCTTCCATTGTCTAAACAGGGTTTCAATGGTCGCTCATGGACGTACCCTCTGGGGATTACAGAGCAGAACCCCCCCCGGACCCCACCGGGACCGGAGAGAGAGCCCCCCCCACCCCCCCCTCCACGGGACCATAGAGAGAGAGAGAGACCCACCAGGAGGTCCACCATGTTGGGCTTGTTGTTGCGCAGGGTCTTCACGGCGTGGAAGGCGTCCACGGTGCGCTGGTGCTGCAGCATCTCACACACGATGCTGATGGCGCAGAAGGTGCCGCTGCGCCCACCGCCGTTCCTATGGGGTGGGGGGGGGGGGGGGGGGTGCAGAGAGGGAGGCGTAAGAGTCAGAGTCACGGGAGGGCGGCGGTTGGGACCACTCGTCTCTAGTGGGTTGCTACTTCATTCTGGTTATTTCATCATCGTGTCTCTCTGGCCCCGGTATGTCTTGTGTCAGAAAAAGTTGAGTTTTATTTTTCGAAGATTTTCCTATTTTTGTTAACATTTCGTAACATAGCAGCTGTGTGCGTTTTAAATGTGCAAAAGTATCAATTACAATTTGAACGTTTTATAGTAAAAACTGTACACAAACACTAGAGAAGTGAGTTATTCAAACGTTTCTACACTGCCGGAGAGCCAGGCTGTTAAAACCGACGATAACACTCGGGCTGCACTAACGCCCTTCCGCCACTAGATGGGGATGTTTCCCCTTATAACAGGCAGGTGAAGCGACTCTTCTTACAATAAACGAGGACTCAGGGGGGAAGGGAGGGAGGGAGGGAGGGCGAGAGACACTTACAGACAGTGCACCACGGTGCGTCCCTCTCCCCCGTCGTACTCCTCCTGCCACTTGTCCACCTGTCGGATGAGCTTGAGGAAGGAGCGTTTGGACATGGGCGTGTCCCGGTACATGGGCCAGCCTAGGAACTGGAACTGCTGCACCATGCGGTAGCCATCCTGGGGCTGTGGACACAGGGAGGGGGGGGGGAGGCGAATCCAGGTTACAAACACACACACACACACATACCCACGCACACACCTACAGACGAATGTGTGTGCGAACACAAATCAAATAGGGTAATCTCAAACACACACACACACACATTCACATTCAAATACACACACACACACACACGCACACACACACGACCCAATCCCTAACAAGGATAGACACGCACAACGATAGTTACAGCCAGGTGAGGCTAAAGAAGGCGGGGCTTGGAGGGGTGATTGGATGAGGGGTGAGCGACTTTGATGGATTGGCGTGGTATTAACGCTGGAAAGGAAAGGTAGGCATGCTCCTATTCCACAGCGGACAGAATTACCGCTTGGATAACACTCGTCATTAATCCTGCCTGATCATAATCGTACCCCCTCTCCACTGGTGGGGTTCTTAGCGTTTCTCCCTGTGGCCCCCTAGTGGGCAGGGGGTGTCACAACACACTTGTGATTAGAGACAACCTCAAAGGGACCCCCCCCCCCCCCAAGGGGATGTCTGGGGCGGGGTTTGGGTTGAAAGGGCTGAGGCCGGAATAAAGTGTAAGTTGGATGTTAAATTAGGCCGATCAAAGTTAGGATAGAGGCATGACAGTTGGACTGTCT
>OLKM01001517.1:97500-104063 GCA_900291075.1 Melanogrammus aeglefinus
TACGTGGCGGGTAGTGGCCGTTGCACAGCGCCCCCCCCCCCGCCCCCCCCCCCGCGCGTACGCATGTGCGCGATCGGACACACAGCGCCCTGTACATTCTAATTTATTTGAATCCTTTCGAGGTGGATGTCGATTTTTTGCCCGAGCCGCTCTCTCTCTCGCACGCACGCTCTCTCTCTCCCTCTCTCTTTCTATCTCTTTCCCTTACTCTCTTTCTTTCCTTCTCTCTCTTTCTCTCCCTCCCTCTCTCCCTCACTGTTTCTCCCTCTCCCTCTCTTTCCCTCTCGCTCTCTTTCTCTCCCTCTCTCCCTTCTCTCTCTCTTTCTATCTCTCGTTCCCTCACTCTTTTCTTTCCCTCTCTCTTTCTCCCCCCCTCTCCCTTCTCTCTCTCTCTCTCTTTCTATCTCTCATTCCCTCACTCTGTCTTTTTTTCTCTCTCCCTCTCTCTCCCCCCCCCTCTCCTTCTCCCTCTCTCTCTGGGCATGTGTGAGGGATGGAGTATGCAGGATCAAATGAAGGGATCGCTTTCTGACTTTCGGTCCCAGCAGCACCATCGCCCTACTTTCTCTGTTGTCTGCTGTTACTACATGAAGTCCTCGCCACGCTCCCCCAGGATGCCCTGCTGTTTGTGTATGTCTGTGTAGAGTTTGTCGTACTGCAAGTTGCTGTTAAGCACCAATTTCCCATGTGAGAACATTCTTGCTTGTGCTATCATTTATGCGTTGGTGGTTGTCCCCCCGGAGTCAGGTTTAGTCAGGGTTTCCTTTCTGTTTTGTTCTATTTCCTTTCGTTGATTTAATGCCATCCCGCCATTTGTCAAAAGCAATGTTTAAATAAATAAATTGTTTCTAACGCAGCCCTATGTGTTCAGCCTACGTGTTATTTGGAACCATCTCCGACCTTGTGTATGTGTGTTTGTTTGTGCATGGATCTTTTGGGGTACTGTTTGGGGTACATCCTTTCAGTGTTGCTCTGTGCGGGGATGGCCTTTTCGTGTGTGGGGTATGTGTGTGTTGATGTAACCCGGTGAGTTTGTTTGTACAGGTGTGCATGTCTGTGTGTGCATGTGTGTGTGTGTGTGTGTGCATGTAAAAATGCGTGCGTGTGTGTGTGCGTGCATGTTTGGGCATGTGGGTTTATGTGTGTGTTCATGTTCATATGCGTGCATGTGCGTGTGTGCTTGTGTGTTTTAGTGTGTGAGTTTGTGCGCATGTACACGTGCGTGCATATGTGTGCACGAGCGTGTGTGTGTACATGTGATTGCATGTGTGTGCTTTCATGTATGTGGGTGCATGTATGTGGGTGCATGTGTGTGTGTGTGTGTGTGTGTGTGTGTGTGTGTGTGTGCGTGTATGTGCGTCCATGTACGTGTGCATGTGTGTGTGCACCGGATAGGGTTTACCTGGGCGGGGTCTACGTCGTTGAGCATCACCATGGAGGTGCAGTGGTAGTCGAGCACCAGCCTCCAGAAGTCCTTCACCGTGTTGGGGAGGGGGTGCTGGGTCACGATGAACGCAGATGGCTGCTTATAACTCTGGAGGGGGGGGTGGACGGGGGGGGGTGGCGGTGGGGGGGCAGGGAGGGGGAGGCAGGGCGGGGAGATGATGAAAGGGATCCCGGAGTGAGAGATGAGAGGAGAGGGGGAGAAAAGAAGAGGGATGCAGGTGAGAAGACAGGAAGGCGACCAAAAGCGAAGGAACGCTGGAGGTGTCCTCGCGGAGTAACCTCATGTATATTTCACACCCGGTAAGCGCTACGCGTTAGCCGGGATGAAAAAAGTTACATTTATTTAAAGAAATGACCTCAGTCGGTGACCAGGCTTTTGTTAAGGCTCTTGTATTCTAATGGAGATGCCGTGTCTGAGCTTATGTATTAAGAGCGGGAGTAGGCCTTGTAGTCCGAGGCTAAGGTCTCCGAGTTGGGGCTGCCGTTTCAATGGAGAACATGAACTTTGACCTTTTTTTTTTCCTAAGTATTCTTCAACCAAGACTGAAAAATATCCTACACGTGCAGCCGGTCTCGACGATCAAAGTCACCCTTGAACAGAATTGAAAGAGGGATGTGGAATGAGTGAGTTTAGAGTCTCTGAATGTGTGTGTGTGTGTGTGTGTGCGTATCTCTGTGAGAGACGATTTAAATTCAAAAGCAAAAACAGACAAAACAGTTGAAGTCCGTAATGGGCAAAGCGTTGACCTCTGTGACCTCCTCCTCGCTGTCTTTTACACACACTGATACACACACCAGCTCATCTCCATGTTGACCTTTACCAGCAAAAAGCAAAGAGGCCGCGCACCAGCGCACATTTCAGGTCCTCGGTAAAGTTCAAGGATACCGAGTATTCTTGTGTTGTGTCGGTTGTGTGTTTGATAGTGTGTGCTCAGTAGTGTGTGTGTGTGTGCTTTGTGAGTATCTGTTTTATATTTCGTATTGTATGTGATGTGTGTGTGTGGGTGTTCTGCATTGTGTGTGTGGGTGTTCTGCATCCTGTGTGTGGGTGTTCTGCATCGTGTGTTTGTGTGAATGTAATCTGAATGTTGTGTGTTTGGGTGTGTGTCTGTGTTTTCTTCATTGTGTATTGTATGTGGTGTGTGCGTCTGTTTCTGTCTGTATGTGTTTGTGTATGTGTGTGTGTGTGTGTATTTTCTATATTGTATGTGTGAGTGTTTGCTCTGTATTGTACGTGTGTGTGTATGTTCTCTAGTGTGTATTTTATGACGCGTGTGTTTCTGCACATGTGTGTTTGTTCTGGATGGTGTGCGTGTGCTTGTCCATGTTTGTGCGTGTAAATTGTGTTTGTGGCCTGTGTGTGTGTTCTGCATTTTGTATCGTACGTGTTGTTTGTTGTGTGTGTGTTCTCTAGTGTGTATCGTACACGTCGTGTGTGTGTGTGCGTGTCCCCTTACGTCCATGAGCGCGGCATTGATGTAGTTTAAGCTCTCCCTGACCATTGTGTAGCGTATGTGTTGTGTGTGTGTGTTCTCTAGTGTGTATTGTACATGTTGTGTGCGGTGTGTGTGTGTGTGTGTCCCCTTTCGTCCATGAGCACGGCGTTGAGGTAGTTGGAGCTCTCCCCGTCCATTGTGTATCGTATGTGTATTCTGTGTATGTGTGTTCTCTAGTGTGTATTGTTCATCATGTGTGTGTGTGTGTGTGTGTGTGTGTGTGTGTGTGTGTGTGTGTGTGTCCCCTTACGTCCATGAGGGCGGCGTTGATGTAGTTGGAGCTCTCCCCGTCGATGGTGATGAGGAAGGGCAGGCATCGGTCGGGCGGCAGCACGTCCATGCAGCGGTTCTTCTCGTGGTTCCGCGGCAGCAGGGCGATGCTGCAGTCCTCCACACGCAGGGTGGGGGTCACCATGTTCAGGGTCTGGGGCATGAGCGGTACAAACACAGATCATCAACAACAGTCGTCAATGCGTCTCGTGAGCGAACGTGTTTTTTGTAGGCGGAATCCGGGAAGATCATGAATATTTGTGAGGGGATAGCCGGAGATTATCCATTCACGTTGGTTTAAATCCCTGATCCAATCCAGAAAGGCACGTGACCGCAGGGAAGGAAATAGAGTACTAAAGTAAAAACGTCACGTTGTCCTGGCAACCGGATTCTCAGTTCTAAACAACCGAACGAGCGATGGCGTTTTCCATTGCTTCCATGTGTTGTTTCTTTCAAAATGAAAATAAATCAATTTCAACAGGTGAAAATCACTGCCAATCCAACATGTCGAGGCGTCCGTGTATTCCCCTGGGGTATTAAAAGGAAAAGTATGCGCTAGCATGAAAGATAAAGTTTATAATGTAACGGTAAGTTGGCCCAATCTCAATATTACTTACATCATTGGTAAAGCAAACTCGCAAATTAATTCCCCCAAAAAATCTGTCCTTTTCTAAAACGTTCGTCTGGCATAGGATTTTCCCTTGTTAATTTGGTTTGTGTAGAATAGAAAATCAGTTGCTATGGAAACGTGACGTCACACTTTAGTACTCTATTAAGGGTTAGGGTTAGGAGTCAGCGTGCGAGTTTGACTGACAGGCTGCCTGTCCAATCCTAGCGCTTGAGGCGGGACTTTTCCCGGATTCCGCCTATGAAAAACACAGTCGCGTCCCGTGGAGGGGACGCCGATACAACAGGCTCTCGTTCTGCGTGGGAACGGGGCCCTGCTGCTTGTGGCCTGGCTGTGAGAAGGCCTGTTTCACACGGCGAACAAGTGAATAATATACATAGATGTGGAGTGCAGACTTAATGCGTGTAGAAAAGAGCATGTATCAGCGATTTTAAAGCGATTTATACAGATTCCTGCTGTCTAGTAACCGACGTCTTAGCCAAATTCTGTGACATATAGTTTTTATGTTAAAATCTTGAGTACATTTTCTTTTTCATCCCATTTTTCCCCATTCTATCTTAATTATGCACCGAGTACCTATGCTAGATTGATACCGGCAATTTTCTTTAAGGGCTCCCTCCAGCTGTAATAATTACAGAAGCTATTTAAAGCCGCCAGGCTTGGCTTAGGGCGAAATTAAACAGCTGAAAGACATTAAGAAGATTACTGGAGGTGGTCCTCAAAGTGCTGTGTGTGGACAGCGTGCCGGCTCACCCTGAACTCCTCTTTAATGGGGCTGGAGTTGGTCTGCGGGTCCAGGCGGTTCATGTCGTAGTAGACCGAGCGCAGCTGATTGGCCGGGATGGTGGTGTCCCCGCAGAGACACGCCTCCAAGATGGCGTCGTGGATGAAGACGTACTGCTCCTGAGGAGAGAAGGGGATAAACTTGATTTAACCGGTGGGTTTGTTTACTGTCACGTCAAGGACAGTCACACGAGTGTACACAACTGATTCCATTAAAAAAGTTTTTTAATGTTACCATTAATCATTCAGTAGTTCTTTGTTTACATTTGATTTCCATTACATCGTCCTCTGTCATTCACCCCTATGATCGGTGAGGCCGTCATCGTGTTCTCTTCACTATTATCAACAAACTCTTGGTAAATTCACTTTTCACATTACATTGGGTAACCTTATTTTGAGAGTTCCCCCCAAAATTTTTTACACAATGCTTTAGGCCACGCCAGAGTCGTGACTCATCTCATCATATATGTTCCTGATCATCAACCCTCATCATTATCACATCATCATCGCTGTCCTCCATGTCCTAACATGGCTGACGAGGCCTTTCTGACAATCAAACGGGGGCAGTGAGTCTGTTGCCGTGGCAGCCATGCCACCGCTTACCCCCCCTCCCTCTCTCTTTCCCCCCCAGCCCCCCTGTGGCGCTCTGACAGCTCCAGCTGACGGCTTGACGTGAATCCATTGTGAAGTGACATTTTCAGCTGACTCTGTCTTGTCACTTCAGAACAAATCCAGGGGTCACCGATTTACACATCCAACGGAAAAAATCAAAGTGCGATAAGGTTGACCCCCTCCCCACGCACCCCCACACATGTAGCGTGGAGGGCGTGAACCCGCTGGCCCCGAAGGCGTGTGAGTGACCGGGCCCGACCAAACCAGGCCTCTGCTCCACCGATCGATCGACCCGGCAGATCGGGGCTCACACACTTTAAACAACGACGACGACAACAAACAGCAAACAGCCATGCACTGCACTGGGCCGGCGGCCATCGACCGATAAAAGGACAGAGGGGACGCAAGGAGAGACGCATCGCAGCTGGAGGGCAGAGGAGCGCTGCCAAGCACACAGCCTGGACACCTGCGGGGGGAATGACACACACACACACACTCAAAACGCACAATAGAAACACACGCATGCACACGCAGACAAATGATATACACACTCACAATGCATAGCAGACAGACGCGCATGCACGCGCAGCCACATAACACACACACAAACACGCTCACGCTTCCACATAACAACACACACACACGCAGCCACACAACACACGCACATACACACAACAACACACACACTCAGCCGCATAAAACACACACACACTGCAACATAACACACACACACAAGGAGAAAACACACACACACACACGTAGTCACATAACACACACACACACACACACACAGCACACACACACACACACACACACACACACACACACACACACACACACACACACACACACACACACAGTCTGAAGGTCACTTGACTTTAGCGCAGAGCGAGTCAGGAGGAACACGGCGACATTCGGTTTCCCGGCCGGCGTCGGTCCCGCTCCACACGTCAGCCATGAAACATTCGGCCCATTAAGACCAACGACGCCTGTGATCTAAACGGGGCCTGGGTGAAATGATGCGTCCAGCGCGGCGGCGGCTGCGCCGGCACCAGCCGCTTCCAGATGGCGTGCGTTCAGGAAAAAGCGGTTTGCCCTTCCAGGGAGGCCTTCGGGAGAGGCCCTCTCCCGCCCACGAGTCCTCCAGGACTGGGTTTTACCCCGCGTGTTTAGGCGGGGGGGGGGGGTTGGAGGGGGTTGGAGGGGGTTGGAGGGGGTTTCGGATTCGCGTCTAGCCTGCGTGCCGTTCACGTTTTTATTTCTCGACGATAAATGACGCTGGCGAGTGAAAGGGTCAATGAGAATGTGATTATGGCGCGGGGCCCCCC
>OLKM01001518.1:0-2500 GCA_900291075.1 Melanogrammus aeglefinus
GTACTAGTGACCGTGTGTCACCAGTACCAGTAGAGTGTTTGTCACCAAGTACCAGTACCAGTTGAGCGTTGGTCACCAGTGAACCAGTAACTAGTGGACCTTTGTGTCAACCAGTACCAAGTCAGTTATAGCGCTTAAGGTCACCAGTACAGTACTAGTGGAATTCCGTCTGTTTCATCCTAGTTATCCTTAAGTATGAAGCGGTTTCGGTGCGCACTCTTAGTTCCACTTTACTAGTGGCACCTCGTCTTCGTGTCACCTTAGTATCCATAGCTTGTAGCGTTTGGTACACTCTCAGTAGCACTATTGTCACTATTGCTGATCCGTGTCGTCGACCACAGTGACCACGTATGAGTGTGTACTCTCTCGGATTCTATAATGTGATATTCAACCTCTGTACTAGCGTGCTTAACTGGCACGCGAATCAGTTCATCGCCTTTTCTAGATCGCTTCTGATTGGCTCTATTTATCTAATATTCTTTCTCTGTCTTCATTCGTGTATGCTTGCATTCAATACTTGTCATTATCGGATCGCGCTACGGAGAGGAAATGACATCATCGCGATACTTGCTACAGCACATAGACTGTCTGGGCTTCCCCCGCCGGACAACCACACCACTATATGCATACGCACATACACATTAAGACACACACAGACAACGGACACACACACAAAGACACAACACGACTCACGCATGTGTTTGTCATGGACTTGAAGTATTGTGGTGTAGGCAGAGTTTAGTTCATGTTAAAACATATCCGCACTTCTATATTTAGTAAGCAAATATTGTAAGTAGAGAATCAGGGCATCCATAATCATTTACTGACATCAGCCTGAGCCAACAGCTATGCGGTTCTGCAATAAGATCTGATGGTTCTATGTTACTGAATATGTGTGTGTTGTGTGTCGTGTGTTGCTTTGTGGTTGTGTAGTGCTAGATGTGTGTGTGCATGTGTGGTGTTGTGTGTAGTGTTAGTTGTGTGTGTGTGTCGTGTGTGTGGTGTTTGTGTGTATGTGTTGTGTGTGCTCGTGTATGTTATGTGGGTGATCGTGTGTTTATTGTGAGCCTGTGATGTGTGTTGTCATGGATGATTATATAATATATTGTGTCTTGATAATGAGATAGTGTGTGTGTGTGATGACATGTCTGTGTCGTGGTGTATGTGGTGTGTGATTGTTGTGTGTGGTGTTGGTGTGTGTGTGTGTCTTGGTGTGTTGAGAGGGTGTGGTTTGGTTTGTGGTTGTGTGTTCTCAATTGATTCGTTGTGAGTTGCTCTCTATTAGTTGACGCCCAGAGTTATACTGAATCTATCATTTCCACTGTCGTTTAAAGCTCAATCATTCAGTCCATCCTCTCTGTCTCTTGACTCTCTGTCTCTCCTCACGCTCTCTCTCTCTCGCTCTCTTGTTGTGACAGTTCATTATAACTGATGCCTGATGAGACTGGATACTATGCTTCTACAGATTGACCCCTGACCCTGGCTGGGTGTTGTCCGGTGTGTGTCTTAAATTCACTGACACACAACCGGGGTGCAATCTCTTTGGCTGCATACACACATTGCATCACAGAAGTGCGCCAGTGTTAGGGCGAACAACTCTCTCATACACAAACACACTTCACACACCATCACACACACACACACAGCACGCCACACACACACACACAGTACCACACACACACAACACATCACACACACCACACACACACACACACAGACACAGACACGGTGTTTGAATGAACCCATACAGCTTGCGTCCAGCAGGACGTGGCTCATATGACACACTCCGCCCCCGTCTGGATGTCCATTTGTAATATATAAACAGACAGCGACCGCTGTCACACGGGGTCAGCAACCCTAGAATAGGTCACTTGGGGGCTCTTATTTCTGGAAAAGACAGACGTCTGGGTCACTTACAGACAATTATTTTTGAAAGGATGACATTCTAGGTCAGTCAGACTCGTTGACTTTGTGAAACATCCATATTGCGAGGTCACTCAGACTCTTACTTTGAAAGACAATAGAAGATCTAGGAGGTCACCCACCAGATACTTATTATTTGAGACGGACACGCGATATCTGGGTCCAGCATCTCACAAAGACTCTATTATTTGAAAGACATTGACGTCTGGTCACATCACCACAGACTCTTAAAGACTCTTCCTGTCTGGATATCTATACAAAAAAGAGAGAATCTTGTTTTCCATGTTCAGACACACACACACACACGCCATCCACACACACACACAACGGCACACACACACACGTCACACACGCACACACAAGCACACAGCAGGCTCCTTACGCACACACCACACTCCACAACACCACACATTCACACACACACACACACACACACACACACCACACACACACACATCACACACATCACACACACACACACAAACACGTCAAGGTAAGGTTCAAGTCAATACTGAGACACAGCGTGCCTTTTGGATTTACTGCAAGGGCATCAGGAAGCAGTCACATGACACCCTCA
>OLKM01001518.1:10000-15000 GCA_900291075.1 Melanogrammus aeglefinus
CCAGCATTACTCTAATGAACGAGGGTGGGGGGGGGGGGGGTTGAGAGGTTATTTAAGTGTTCTTGTAAGCCATCTAAGATATTAATGTTTCAAAACTACTTATCAATATTTAAAACCTCACAATCACTGTGTGTGTGTGTGTGTGTGTGTGTGTGTGTGTGTGTGTGTGTGTGTGTGTGTGTGTGTGTGTGTGTGTGTGTGTGTGTGTGTGTGTGTGTGTGTGTGTGTGTGTGTGTGTGAGTGCGTGCGTGTGTGTTGGTTTTGTTTTACAACCACAGAACACCAATCAGATGTCTTTGACAGTTAGAAGAATGTCTTTCTTTCTGTCTCGCTAAAAGCCCACACACACACACACACGCACACACACTTCCACCCAGTAAAGTAACTCTTAAGTTAAGTGCTGGTAAACATCATTAATAAGTAAATATAGGAAGGTTTGAATATGAGGTTGTATTTAAATATGTTGAGATACACTGTAGTTAAATCTAAATATGTCTATGATGTAGCAAATTTACTTCCTTAGTATATCACATCTGATGGGTAATGATTAAATAATACAGTATTTAAAACATGGGGGAGACAGATAGACAGAGAGACAGACAGACAGACAGACATATAAATAACGAAAGAGAGATACACAGACAGACTAATAGAAGGACAGACAGACTGAGAGACAGACAGACACAGGGATATCAATAGAGTGATAAAAGATGAAGGGAGAGAGTGATTGGGTAAAGAATGATGGAGTGATACATTTATATATATAAATTGATAATTGAGGAGTGATATAGGTAAGAGTGATTTATTGATATATATATAGAGCGATACATATATAGTGATACATAGATAGACTAGAGTGATACTGATACATAGATATAGTGATAGGATATGCCATTAAGAGTGATGGAGTGAAACATATGAAGAGTGATATAGTGTAAGAGTGGTACATACAGTAATATATTGATAGAGTGATATAGTGTTAGAGTGGTACATACAGTAATATATTGATAGAGTGATATAGTGGTAGAGTTGTACATACAGTAATATATTGATAGAGTGATATAGTGGTAGAGTTGTACATACAGTAATATATTGATAGAGTGATATAGAGTGGTACATACAGTAATGTATTGATAGAGTGATATAGAGTGGAACATACAGTAATATATTGATAGAGTGATATAGAGTGGTACATACAGTAATATATTGATAGAGTGATATAGAGTGGTACATACAGTAATATATTGATAGAGTGATATAGAGTGGTACATACAGTAATATATTGATAGAGTGATATAGAGTGATATAGAGTGGTACATACAGTAATACATTGATAGAGTGATATAGAGTGATATAGAGTGGTACATACCGTAATATGTTGATAGAGTGATATAGATGGGTACATACAGTAATATATTGATAGAGTGATATAGAGTGATATAGAGTGGTACATACAGTAATATATTGATAGAGTGATATAGAGTGATATAGAGTGGTACATACAGTAATATATTGATAGAGTGATATAGAGTGATATAGAGTGGTACATACAGTAATATATTGATAGAGTGATAGAGTGATATAGAGTGGTACATACAGTAATATATTGATAAAGTGATATAGAGTGGTACATACAGTAATATATTGATAGAGTGATATAGAGTGGTACATGCAGTAATATATTGATAGAGTGATATAGAGTGGTACATACAATAATATATTGATAGAGTGATATAGAGTGGTACATACAGTAATATATTGATAGAGTGATAGGGTGGTACATACAGTAAAGATAATTGGATAGAGTGATAATAGAGTGGTGTACATACAGTAATATATTGATAGAGTGATATAGAGTGGTACATACAGTAATATATTGATAGAGTGATATAGAGTGGTACATACAGTAATATATTGATAGAGTGATATAGAGTGGTACATACAGTAATATATTGATAGAGTGATATAGAGTGGTACATACAGTAATATATTGATAGAGTGATATAGAGTGGTACATACAATAATATATTGATAGAGTGATATAGAGTGGTACATACAGTAATATATTGATAGAGTGATAGGGTGGTGAAGTGAAAGAGTGAAAGAGTGATATATATACAGTTCAGAGTTGAGCGTGAGACCCATATAAAGTGATACAATGATAGAGGGATACATAGATAAAGTGATGGAGTGATACAGCGTGATACAGAGTGATAGAGGGGTGGTAATTACGGTGAGACAGTGGATACTGCGCATTAAGGAGCAGGTGGGAGTCGGCCATCTCGCCTTCAGCACTGAGAATTTCAGATGAGAGGAGAATGTCATCACACACACACACACACACACACACACACACACACACACACACACACACACACACACACACACACACACACACACACACACACACACACACACACACACACACACACACACACACACACACACTGACCCCTGGACATAGTTTATCTTGTGTTGTTACACATCCTGAACACACTGAACACAAACGACTAAATGATGACCGGAGGCCCTGTCTGTGTGTGTGTGTGTGTGTGTGTGTGTGTGTGTGTGTGTGTGTGTGTGTGTGTGTGTGTGTGTGTGTGTGTATGTGTGTGTGTCTGTGTGTGTGTGTGTGTGTGTGTGTGTGTGTGTGTGTGTGTGTGTGTGTGTGTGTGTGTGTGTGTGTGTGTGTGTGTGTGTGTGTGTGTGTGTGGTGTGTGTGTGTGCTGTGGCGTGCGTGCGTGCGTGCGTGCGCTGCGTGCGTGCGTGCGTATGCGTGCTGTGTGTGTGTGTGTATATGTCGTGCGTGCGTGCGTGTGTGTGTCGTGTGTGCGTGTCGTGCGTGTGTGCGTGTGTGTGTGTGGTGTGTGTCGTGTGTGTGTGTGCGACCCCCAGGCAGGGTTAGATAGATGTGTCCTCCCCCGCCTCCTTGGGCAGACTGGTTGCTTATTTACACAAAGCACCCTCAGGTGTGTGTTTCACCAGGTGTGTACTGTCTGATGTGTGACCTGGTGTGCAAGTGTGGTGGTGGACACACCTCGCCCCTCACACACACCTGAAAGAGAAAACAACCGGGATGTGAGAGTGATGCCGTCATGAAACAGAAGGTTATCTGTGTTAAAGTGAAGACTTTCACTGTGATAAGAACAGACTGTTACTGTGATGAAGAAAAGACTATAACTGTGATAAGAACAGACTGTAACTGTGATAAGAAGGGACAGACTATAACTGTGATAAGAACAGACTGTAACTGTGATAAGGAGGGACAGATTGTAACTGTGATAAGGAGAGACAGACTGTAACTGTGATGAAGGACAGACTGTAACTGTGATAAGGAGGGACAGACTGTAACTGTGATAAGGAGAGACAGACTGTAACTGTGATGAAGGACAGACTGTAACTGTGATAAGGAGGGACAGACTGTAACTGATAAAGGACAGACTAACTGATAAAGGACAGACTGTAACTGATAAAGGACAGACTGTAACTGATAAAGGACAGACTAACTGATAAAGGACAGACTGTGTGTGATGTGAGTGTGATGACATCATTAGACAGAACTGTATCTGTGATAGAGGACATACTGGCTATGATAAAGCAAAGACTGTAGCTGTGACCGAGAACATACTTAGCTTTATTAAACAGTAGCTGATAAAGAGCTATACCTGGTGGCATATTAATTAAACAGTAGCTGATAAAGAGCTATACCTGGTGTGATATCCCATTTGCTGATAAGTGTGTGTCTTTGTGTGTGTGTGTGTGTGTGTGTGTGTGTGTGTGTGTGTGTGTGTGTGTGTGTGTGTGTGTGTGTGTGTGTGTGTGTGTGTGTGTGTGTGTGTGTGTGTGTGTGTGTGTGTGTGTGTGTGTGTGTGTGTGTACGTACGTGTGATTGTGCATGTATCTGTTTAAGTGTACATGTATGTTTGAGGGTGTGTGTGTGGGGGGGTCTGTGTCTGTGTGTGTGTCAGCCAGTTAGCAGGTCATTCCAGTATTGACAAGCTGTTTGTTCCTGTCAAGGAGTGTCTGGGGTCCTAATGACCGCCAGCGTTTATAAATCACATTTTGATACGAGGAGGCTGCCCTCTCACTGCCAGACCACAATCACTCACCAACCCGCCACACCGCAGGTAAATGTCAACACACACGCAAATGGGCACAGACGGGAGAACGGCTATGGTGAATTGAGGGGGGTTGGGTTGGGGGGGGGGCATTGTGCTGATGGGTTAAACTCTGAGTGATAAGTATCTGACTGAACCCCGTTCCTCCTCTCGCTCTCTCCTCTTTTGTCTCCTTAAAATGTTTTGTTGTTTATTTTTTATAATTATGATCATATTGCCATTCTCTCGCTCCCTCTCTCTCTAACTCTAATCTCTCCCTCTGACTTTATCTATTTATGTCTCCCCAGTCAGTCGTGTTTACTGCTGCTTTTAGTGATCAACCAATCAGATCACTTCTTTAATGCCTTGCATCTATAATATATATATATATATTATATATATATATACTATAATATATATATATATATATATATATATATATAATATATATATATATATATATTATATATAATACTGTTTATGTGGGTGTGTCTTTGTGGCGTGCGTGTGTGTGTGAGTCTGAGAAATAATGTATGTGTGTCTTTGCGCGTGTGTTTGTGAGTGTGAGAGAGAAGTGCGCGTGCGTGTGTGTGTGTATGTGTGTGGTTTAGAGTGTGAGAGAGATGTGCGCGTTTGTTTGTGTGCGTGTGTGTGTTTGTGAGTGCGAGAGAGATGTGCGAGTGTCCCTTGGAGGTCTAGGCAGAGTGTGTGGATCGATCGGCAGCAATTACCAACGAATCGAAACATGATTTATTTCCCAAGGAATGATTTCAATATGAGGAGAGAGAGTGAGAGAGACAAAGGGAGGGAGATAGAGAGAGGGGCGAGAGAGGGATGACTGACAGAGAGAGGAAGGGTGGAGGGAGAGAAGGGAAACCCTTGTCAATAAATGACCACTTAAAC